>JAMKQA010000952.1:0-72294 GCA_024699735.1 Posidonia australis | reverse complement strand
ATATATATATATATATATATATATTCTCATTGAAGTGACAATCTCACATCTACAATGTTTTTAGTAGTATGATAAGTATCAATGTAGTTTCAAGTGTCAACAGTGCGGTGAGGTGGAAGTCGATGCTTTCTGTTTGTTGATGCCTCAAGTTCAGATCTTTAACATGACGAATCAAATATCTGGATGTACACTTTTCCTTTTCTTGATCAAAGGCTCAGGATGTAAACCGTGAAAAGAAACAATTAGCAACCAATTTGGTTTGTGCTTCAGTTCGTGTACATATGTGCAGTCTTCTGGCAGCATCGTTCTCAAGTAGTCCAATTTCAATTGTTTTTTTTGCTCGCATATGATATACTCTTATGGGCCATCGTCATTTTGTAAATAAAAAAGCAGTACAAAAGTCAGATAATTACATTACTCTCCAGTCTTCTCCTCCTTCAACGTTCTCCTTCCAAACAACCAAACGCAAGCGACCACAAGCTGAAAAAAGGGAGAAGAATCTGAGAAAGCAAGATCTTTCCTCGGCCCGCCGCTGCTGGTTCGGGCTCTTGGTTCTGCTCTCACGACTTCCTTCTTCACCCAGAATGCTTTCCTATGCAACACGTCGACTTCCTCATTGCTGAGCTCGAACACCAAAGAAGGGGTAGACTCCGCCGGCAAGCCGTGAAAGGATACTTCGTTACAGCAGCATTTACTTGTTGCTGGTCTTAGCCTTTAACTTTGTTCATCATTCTTATAGCAGCGGCATTCCTATGTTTAATTAATCATATTTTAACTATTGATTCCTATTATTACGCTAATTACGTGGTCAACGTAATTTACAACTCTCTCTTGTTGGATTCATCTACACAGCCTACAATGATCCGAAACTAGGGATGACTCACGAGTGCCTCTTCTTGTGCGTACGTACCAGCCACACCTGTCAACGAATATCAAGTAGAATTTTTAGGGTTTCGTTCATGTAACTTTTTTGTCTACTACTAGATCACTCAGATGATGAATAGTACCCCTTGGAGGGACCCTAGTGTAGCCGACCATTCATATCCTCCTTGAAGTGTCAATCTCACATCTACAATATTTTTAGTAGTACGATAAGTAATAGTGTACTTTCAAGTCTGGATGAAACAAATTTTTTTTTCTTTTGAGGAATCCCGTCTGTGCTCATTACCTGAAAGTTTCAACATTGTTTTTTTATATAGATATATATATTATGTCATCATAGTGTTTATCGGGTTGGCTCACCTGAAAGTTTCACCATTGTGTGATACGTAATCTTAATTTTTTATGTTAAACTCAGATCCTTGCAAGAAACACCCTCGTAAGAAAACACCTTCCAAAACCCATACTCTCCCATGATAAGCGGGAAATTTAATACACTATACAAATACACAATAATGAATGAACAGTCAACACCACAACTGTGATAATGGACCATGCCTGTCCATTAATGGTTAGCTTCAATTGCAGCACCCGATCTTGCCTGTGAAATCCGGTTTGCATATAATGTCACAAGACGAAGCTGTGTGCTGTTAAGTCCCTCCAAATATGGCAAGAATGCCTTGCCAAGCATGATGTATATATCCACCAAGCAGAATACAACACTCTGCGAAAAAGAAATAAATCAGGAACGAGAGTCATAAATATACATCAACTAGGATCAGATATTGAAGGAATCTTAAATTGGAGGATATGCTATAAAATATGTAGATGGATCAAATTTGTGCGAGCAGCAAAGAGAACTATAAAGATTTGTTAGTTTCGCAGATTGGCTACCATCCATCCAATGAAGCTGGAGGCAAAAGCTGTTGCAGGGCCTCTTAAGATTTTTTTTATTTGAGAAAGAAAGGTGAGAGGAGACACCACATTAGAAACATTCAAAAAATATTAGTCACGGAATTTAATAAAAGGTAACAATAATAACTGGTTTATCCGTTGAAGGTGGAGGCAAAAGCTGCTGCAGGGCCTTCTAAGATTTTTTTCATTTGAGAAGGAAAGGTGAGAGGAGACACCACATTAGAAACATTCAAAAAATATTACGCGTAGAATTTAATAAAAGGTAACAATAATATCTGGTTCATCCGTTCATGTTTGGTAAAGATTAAAGAGTAGATTTGAAGCAAATTTTATTGTAACAGACGTGTGATTACATTACTTCTACCACTTAATTTGAAAACTCTGAACAGCCAATAACAAAAATAATATCACGCACATATTATGGAAGAAAAATCTGGCAAGGCATAAATGGTAGTGAACCCTAACAAAAATGCAGTTGAACAAGGCAAAAAGAAACCAGCAAAATACAGTAGGAAAATTAAAGTATGGCTCTATACAACAGTCTTGCCATGATATAAAATAAAAACTAGAAGCATTAAAAAAAACACTGAAAACTTCAGAACAAGGACAATCAATAACTGTTTCTCTCATTTTTAGAAGAGCTTTCAGGTTGGGACATGAATTTTGCACAAATATAGTCTATACGCACAAGTCAAGAGGAAAATAATTATATATTTCATTTAATAATGTACCACGAACTGAAAATAAAAAATTGGCCACAATGTTAAGAGAAAAATTCCACACCTTGCGTACATCAGCACTCTGGCTTCCAAATGCATCGAAAAGGGCAGGCAGAAAAGATGGCAATTGAACCATCAGTTCTTCTTGTGAAAGACGACCCACAAGCTGAAAACAAAAAATGAGCCCATATATAAGCCAACAATGGCATCAACATGCATGAACATATTTATGACGTCTGATATATCATAACAGAGGCATGTCTGCGAATGAAATGCCGCATTTATTTTTTCCTCTAATAAGTGAATGTGACACTAGTGATATAATATAACAAAGGCATCTCGAGCAAATATGATGATCCTAAAATCACATTAATGATGGTTTGCATTTCAACTTTATCAATCCATGACCAGTGTCATTAGTTTGAAATTTCTTGCACATTGTAAAATATACTGCAGCATGTAGACATGAAAACAATTAGGATACCATTTTATTCATCAAACATCTAAAAATAGTAAGAGAAATATAAAATAATATTGAAAATATCATCTTTAACACCAATGATATTGAAATATAAAATAATATTGAAATTTCTTTCATATAAAATAATATTGCTTTCATATTTGGTTCTGAGATGTGAACTTCATATTTACACTGTTAGCCATATGCTATTAGATGTAGAGTTATCTCTTATGTGGATACGTAACACCAATGATTATCAATAAGATTTTTCATTCTCTCCCTAATTTCAACATGGTGCTAGAGCTCAAGCATACCTAACCCTAACCGTCACCCATCTTCTTCTCTCCACATCACAGCTGCCGCTGACCTGGGCCACTTCTGGCCATAACAGTTGGCGTCTTCTGGTCCAACTGCCACCTGCCACCTGCCATCCATCCACCACCACCCCAGCAACCTTCCTGACGTTGTACCCCTTCTGGCAGCCTGTCCTAGAGGTTCCGCTGGCCCTAAGACCTCTGCCTGTGGCAACCTGCGGCCCTAACAGCCAAGCCGTCAGTTCTTCTGCCATGCTATAGGCTGTCTACTTATTCCTTCTTCATGATTTGGCCTCTAGGGTTGTCTATGTGCCCTAGACTTGCTCCAGATGATCAACCTCTGCCCTAGAAATGGGTATTTGCAACTGGAATTTGTTTTTTTCGAAGATTACTGCAGCATTTGGGCTTTCCTTCCACCTTTGTTCACCACAATCAAACCATGACTCCTGTTAGTATGGCTTCTTCTTGTAAGACGTGGTTAAAATATCTCTCCGGGACTTCCATAAAGTTCAATGGCAAGAATTTTCTTCTTTGATCATAGGCATTTGAGACCTTGGTGCACATTGGAAGACAAGTCATCTCAGATGCTAATCCCTCATATGCCAAGGACGCTACTTATGAAAATTGGTTCGCAGATTACTGTGCCATTATATCATGACTTGTTAATAATATGGACGAGGAAATTTCTAGAAGTGTCATGATGCTAAACCCAGTTAGGAAGATCTAGGAAATGGACATGAAAAAAAAAACCCGGATATGTGAGATCTATGAGCATCTGTTTACCCACCACCAGGAGGAGCGTTCTGTTTAGAAATTTTGCAGTTCCCTTAGGTCTTTACTGAATGAGTTGGAAGTCTATCAACCTCCTTTCGTGACAAATATCTCAACGATGCAGTAATACCAAGAGGAGTTAGGTGTGGCTATTTTCTTGACAAGGCTTAATCCAACCTTGGCTCTCCATGATCTGATCCTTGATGCAGAGACTTTTCCTTCTCTCTCATCCACATTTTCTCGAACACTACGGATCTTGACAGCTACTCTTGTTCTAGTTCCTGATCAGTTGGCGTTAGTTACCTCTACGAGAGGTCATGCTCATGGCAGATTGTCAACTAGAGAAAGTGAATTTTGCAAGTGTGATCAATGTGATAAGATCAATCATACATTAGATCATTGTTAGACTAAGTTGGGCAAACCTCTCAGGACTAGACATGTGACGGAGACTTCGTCAGATGAGTCCTTCACTCAAACAATGACTATCGTCTAGGTTAATTATGACAAATTTCTTCAACTCCAAGACAACCAACCCACTATCACTGTTGCCCATGCATCCTCCTTGGGTACTCATGATCTTTTTACCCAACTCTCCTAAGTACTTTCTTGGAATCGAATTTACCTATGCCAAAGGAAAGATGATATTGTCTCAAAGAAAATACGCACTTGATCTTCTCCAAAAGACAAGTCTCACAGGATGTAAACCGAAAAGTACTCCTAACACTAGCATTTTAGGACAATTCTACAAACATATATAAGGATACTGGCAGATTGGAAAACTAATCTACTTGATAATGACATGTCTAGATTTATCTTATGTAGTTGAATTTCTCAGTCAATTCACGCATGAACCCAAGGAAGTGTATTGGCAAGATACTTGCATACATTAAAGGTACAACAGGACAAGAATTAATCTATAAGAATCATGACAACCTAAATATTAAGGCATTCTGATTCTAGTTATGTAGGAAAGGGTGATAGAAAATATATATTAGATTACAACACTTATGTTGGAGGAAATCTTGTAACCTGAAGGAGTAAAAAGTAGCATGTTGTATCAAAGGTCCAACAAAGAAGCGAAGTACCGATCCATGACTCAAACAACTTGTGAAATAGTGTGACTAAAATCCTTGTCAGAGCTTAGCTTTCTAATGAAGACACCCATGAATATGCATTACGACAATCAGACTGCAATCTTTATTGTAAATAATCCTACTTTCCATGAATACACTATATATGTTGAAATTAACTGTCATTATGTGCGTAACATAGTAACAAAAGGTGTTATTCACACACCTTATATTCAGTCTCAGAGCAGTTAACAGATATCTTCACCAAAGAGTTGAGTATTGGGAATATTGACTTTTTATGTAACAAGCTAGACATGATTAATATCTATATTTTAACTTGAAAGGGAGTGTTAGCCATATGTTAATGGATGTATAATTATCTCTTATGTGGATATATAATATATGTAAATCCATATAAGGAATAAATCCTATTTAGACATGTATAACAACAGTGATTATCAATAAGATTTTTCATTCTCTCCCTAATTTCAACACATACATATCTATATTCATTTCTATCAAATATGATTATCGACTCTAAAATCCAAACGACATTAGTATTCACTAGAGAAAAATGGATATGAATATAGATACATAAATCAACTCTGTTTTCGACACTATAGCTGTCAATGGATGAAAAAGAAATTAGATTCCTTCTACACAATGTATAAAAGGACAAATAAATTTAAAAAAAAATGCACACAATGGCACAAGAAAGCCAATAAATCATTCACTTAAGGGTGGACAATGATCAATAACCGGAAACACTCAAACAACCGTTTAGATTACGTATTAAACTCTGTAAATACTCAAAAATGCACACATAAAATAAGTCCAATTATTTCACAGCCTAAGAGGCTATCACTGAATTCATCCTGGATGCAATTTTTTGGCTAACAATTAATTATCTATGTTTCTGACCTTGATTGATAATGCAACTCAGGAGATATCTAACAGAAAATCAATGAGTACTACAAAATATTTGCAAAGTAGTTTCAAATCTGTAGACCAAATCAAATGCAGGAAGGTAAACTGCCCAACATTATTAATTTATAAACAAATCTGAAGTTTTCATATGCTTCAATCACATTGTAACTAGATGACTATTGGACAAAGTTATTAAATAGCTCCAAAAAGTAATTATAAAAAAATGCAAAATGATGTACCTTGGTCAAACAATTGACACATGTAACTAGCATTTTTTCATCTTCACAGACCAGTAAAGGTACAATAACCTGCAAGATTCATAGAGGATAAGACAAATATTCAAAAAAAAACGGAAAAAAAACCAACCAGCCTGCTGTTAAAGCAGCTATATATGAAAGAAAAACGTTTGTGGTGCACATACAGTGAGACATCTGTGAGGATCATATTGAGATAATAGAATAGTTAAACAACGATGAGCTTCATTTGTGACCTGAGAGGGGAAAACCCATGAGTCATAATATAAAACAGTAAATTTTATGCAGTGCAACCTATCATAATATTTCAAAAAAGAAGTATACCTTGGCTACAGCATCCTTCGTCGCATTCAGCAATTTCTCAATAACTATTTCAACAGAATCTTTCATGATATCTTTCTGAAGAAACATGTAAGAAAGTCCAAATAACATCACAATAGCATCAAAATATAATAGCAAAGTTAGTAAAGTCCCTCTTGAATTCTTGAATAGTCGTCCACTAAGAGAATCAACAAACCTGATTATTGACCATTTCAACTATCAAAGAAAGTACCACCTCCCTGATGGACGAGTCAGGATCATCCAAGACCTCAAGTACTGCAGTTAATATTTGGTTGAAGTACTGCAGATAAAAATAAATGTTTTTCAGTCACCGGCAGCATAATATAAAGTGCTAGACGAGCAACTGGAAGATTCTATCCACCAGGAGGTGGCTTAAAGATCAAGCCACTCTCAGTAAAATCTCAAAATCAAGGCGTGTATAAACATTCAGAAAACATGACAGGATTTTAGTGAAGGAAAAAAGAATCCAACTCAGATTGAACTTGAAATACTAGTAGTCAAGTTTGTAGGCATAAAACTAATGAATATTAGGGGTAGGAGATAAACGCAAGCTTTCATCTGTATGTTAATTTCGCATGTGGGTTGACCCAACTTATTTAGGCACTTTGACTTGTTACTGACACTTTATATCAAGTGGCCATCCTAATCGATCATTAATTGCCTGTTTAAGAGGTGCAAGCCATTTTTGCCAAAAGGAAAATTCCATGGTTTGTTGGCTGAAAAAAAAAAGCTTAATGGCCTCTTGACTCGGCAAATTTCTTGAAATGATAAAATGAAATGCATATCCAACATAAATTACATACAACTGCTAGCAATTCAATCATCAGAATACCACAGAAAAAATGTACCATACAAAAGAATAAGAAAACATATACTTAAAAACAATTGCATAACTACCATTGCTCAAGAACCCTAAATCTAGTCAGACAGTACCATATGACTGATAAATGGCCATATAATTTAGGACATTCCACCTATGGAATTTCATCAGCAGCAACCTTTATTCAGGACATGCTAGATAGATTAGAGATAAGGCGTAAAGGAAATTGACAGTGGCGAATGAGATTCAGAAACCAAAGAAAGATCCACTAATCTCTAGTATTCTTAAAAAAGTGAACTATTTAAATGTAGTATTTAAAAATTAAAGAGGACGACAATCAACATGATGCATTTGACTGGCAACCAACTTCATATTCAATGCAAGTTGATACGTGCTACGAACTTGAATGAGTGGATCTATTATACTTTAGGCAATAGTATTAAGGACAAGAGACTACATATCAGCAGTCTGTTTTATAAACAATTTTTGTTTTTACTCTAAAAAAGAAACTAACAGAAAGAATATATAGTAGCTAGTACTCAAGACTTATACGTAGCATATGTCAGTAAAGAATGACTATGTTCACAGTCATATAATAAACATGATAAATTTGAAGATAAGACAACAAAAACAATACGAAATTCTTACAAGGCCAAACTGATGAATATGTATAAATATTCTGAAGGAAATTTAAACAAACAGTCTTGTAAATTTAGAAATAATCATCAAGCTTCGAGGTGGACCATATGAATAACCATTAAAAAACATAATGCCGGACAAAATGGATTCAAGTTCTGGTTCCACATGGCACCCAAAAAATTGATAAGTTAAGGTCAGTTTTACTGGTTCTAATTGAGATTGAGAATGTTTTACACACTGTCTGATTAGAAGGTAGGATGACTAGAAATGAAGAAAAGACAAAATTGCAGAAATGATAAGACCAGAAAGGAATGAAAGTCACCTTAGTCCACACAGAGTGATCATTAGATTTTGAAGCTTCAATCAAACATTGTAGTGCATCATGCTTGCTTGTACTTGAATTCTCATCAACCCCATTGCAAATCTATTATGAATTTATGTGCACATACAAAACAACCCAATGAGATTCTGTTGCCTTATCCATGAAGTCTGAGTCTGACAATGTTCTAAGCAAAACTTCAATATCAACTTTACTATAAACATGTGGCATTAAACAAAGGCAAAAAAGGGACCAAAATAAGCAACACTGAACGAATACAAACCTGATGAAGAAGTTGCGGAATGCTAAGTCCATGTTCAGAAATATTCTTATTGTTGCTGAGGATAGGCTTTTCAAGTTCAATATCTTGAAGACTTTCTACAGAAATACCCAATGCATTGCCCTTTTTGCCATCATAACTCACACGTCTATTATTATCTAGCCGTGGACTTGCAACAGAGCTCGGAAATTCAGTTCCCAGGTAAGGCTTTTCAGGGAGATTTACCAAAATCCCAGTAGTATCTACAGCAATGTCAGCATTACATTTGATATCATTGACTTTTGAATCGAGAACTTCATTTTCTAAGCTTCCACCAAAGTTTCGATAGAGATGGTCTGGAGTTTCATCAGAAACAGCCTGCCCTAGAGAACCGCCGACATTACTTAGGTCCTGAGCAGAACTCCACTTCCTTGCACCATCGCTATCAAGGGAACCTGCAGAATACCTTCCAAAGTACTGGCTTTTCTTTGTACTTCCAACATAACCTTCTTCAGATGAAGTCCCAACAACATCTGATTGGTCATAAGAGGACCTTGCACGTTGGCGTTCTTTCTTATTCTGCAAAAAGTTCATTAGATCCACCTCTATACGAGGAGTAAACTGCTTAAGTGCTCGTCTCAAAACATTTTGTTCCTCAACTGATAGACCAATAATAAAATTCAAAACCGCAACTGAATCAAAATGAGAATATACTGATATAATGCCTGTGATAGCCGCTTCCTTCAGTTTTGTGTTTTTATCGTTTACCAGAGGCAATAACTTAGCAAGCCATAATTTGAGAAAGCTACTGGTACTGGAACCTTCAGAATTTATAACGTGCTTGTTCAAAGAATTGTTTGCAAATTCGATGACAGCCAACTTGGCCTTTGGGGATCTCTGCTCATCTAAAGATCTAAGTAAAGCAGGCAACAGAGATTCAATACCATAAGTCCGACTAACAATATTCAGAGCTGATGAACAAGGTTGTCTAACCAATTCCTTTGGATCGATTAACCGAGAAAAGACATGAGGCAGTATCCTCTCTATATAACCTTCAAAGGGCTTCCTGCAAGCTGGAATTATCTCTGCAAGTGTGGAAAGAGCTGCCTGTGCAACTTTATGGTGAGGATCAACCAAGTACTGGAAAAATAGCTTCATAACCTTCTCAAAACTCTGGGTCACTTCTTGAATGCCCTTTGGTCCTTGCTGCAACAAAGCTCGGAGATAATTGAAAGCAGAAACTCTAGCAGCCCAATCAGAAGTAGGGCCAAGGCCTTCTGAAAGTGCATCATTGAGTGATGCTGGGCCATCCATATAGCTGGCCATTTCACCAGCAAAAGCCTGGCTATCGTCAAAACTATTTCTACCACTAGTGGTTCTAGTGGTTATCTGTTTTCTTAAAAGTGGTCTCTGAAAATTAGGCACATAGCTACCATGCGAGTCTCTAACATCAAAATATTGCTTCTCAGGATGCAAACTTGGATATCTCCTCACTAGCCTTAATTCTGTATTGCCATCAAAAGAACCCCCTTCTTGCAGCCTTTCAGAATGTCTTTTTGGCAATGATAGGGATGATAGAGTATTGGATGCCACGTTATTGAGATAAGATGCTTTACTAGAATCTCTGGAATGTTGAATTTGAGATGTTGAGTCAGCAAAACTTGATCCTCCATTACGAGTACTACTTCTGGTAGTATTAGTTGACAATGAATCTATCAACCCAGGATTCCTCAAGGATAGGTGATTTGATGCAGTGACTGAAGGAAATGGTGGATCCCGAGATGATGGAGGGTCGACTCCTGCACTAGGAGGAAGAAGAGAAGTTCATTAGCTGTTAAGAGTAGGATTAGCAAGAGCTAGGAAAAAACTGAGAGCAACAATATGTTTTTTACACAGTGTCACAAAGTCTGGCAAGATTCAAAAGAATTATATATAAGCAAGAAATTCAATAAACATTATTCACTGACTACCTAGATCCAAGCTGGTGGACCGTGTGATAGAGCTGTTTTTCTCAGACAGATTTACTCCTTTCAACAAACTTTCAATGGCAGTAACCTTCTCTTTGCTTGCATGCAGAACACTCTCAAGGCTTCTTTCTGCACCTTTGCCCAGAGGCTTTGTTTGTGCCACAAGCAGACTCCCTGTAGGAAGGGATTTCCCTAAAGATACAGTTGCACTTCTGTCCATGGCAACAATAGCTGAAGTGCCATATCCAGGTATTGTTAAAGCAGACGAATGAGCTGGGACACGTGATAATTGTGCACCTCTCTCACGAAGAGAAGGAGAGGTGTATCTTTTATGCATGCCTCCATCTTCATCATTTATTATCTGCAAAGGTGTTGCATCAAGATCAAACTAGAATTTACTTTTAAACTAGTTATTTATTCCAGACATACCCCATGTATTCTCATCCTTAAAAGGAATAGACTTGGAGATAGAAGCAACAAATGAAGGAAGGGAACAAATCAAACACAAATGCATAGCTGGATTCAAAGCCAACTTTTGCAAAATATCACAAAAAGAAAATGAAATACCCTTTGTATGACAGGATCAAACGACAGAAATAGGCGTCTGGAACGTTCTGGCCAAGTTTTTGAAAACATCCGGTAGCAAGTTCTAGCAGTTGAGCGTACCTGCAAGTGTCCAGTAAAAGATATAATGAAACAAAAATCAGGATTTGCAACCAAAACAGTATGATAACAAGACCAAGACGTAGATTCAGTTAACTACATATGATGAACGCCCTAGATTAAGAACATTGACTCATATCAGACATCAACCTTTTAACCAAAGGAGATTGAAATTAGGACTTCCAAGTCAAAATCAATTGCCGATGAGTGAAGAATTCCATCTACATATAAACATAAGTCCACCGCACATATTGATGGAAGTGAGACAAAGCTATTTAGGCCTCTTTTTGGCTCAGATACCATATTGACATTAGGACAACCAACACAAAACCAACAAATAATATGAAAAGCAAATATTTCTATTTGTTTTTTATCATCCATGACGTTATTTTATATATAATTATCGGATGAGTTCCATCTTTTTGCTAATTTAAGACCTTTCATCATCTACCGTTAATAATACATTCCATGTTTAAGATCCAATGGAGTTTTTGAATTAGCAAAACCACTAATTTTGTAATGGTGGTTTTATGAATTTTTAATTTCCCTCCATTTTCATTTACCAATAGATTTTTCTGGTAATTGCATCACATTAATGTTCTTTTTCATATGGTAATTTCAATGATTCATAATGTTTTAGTTCTAAATTTTAGTTCTAGTTTCAATTTTACATTTTAATATTCCTTTTTATATGATAATATAATTTTTTTTTTATTCCTAATGTTTAAGTTTCTTTAGTTTTAAATTTTAGTTTCAGTTTCATACTTTTGGTTTTAATATTACTACTTTTTTAGTTTCAGTAGCTATGATTGTAGTTAGGGTTTTCTCTCAATCTTCCTATGAAACCCTCATGAAGTTACGATGGTGGCGATGTGAATGTTGGTGAAGGAAGGAGAGGTTTGCGACAAACAAATTGAAGGGTGGAGAGGGGAAAGGTGGCGATAGTATAGGACAGCAATAGGGGGAGGGAAGGGCTACAACAGGTGACAAGGGGAAGGAGACAGTGACGGGAGGGAAGGCTGAAATAGCAACAATCAACAAAAAAATCAATAGCAACAAAAATATCTCCAAACTCACAAACAACCATTGAAGAGCCTTCCCCCTTTCAACAACTAAACTCAAAACACATAAATCAACAAAAGACCACCAAAAAAAACCACATTTTTACTGTTCCCCCCTCGATGGACATTTTAAAAAACCTTCCCCCTTTCTTTACAAGGAGGAGGAGGAGGTGTCGAGAAGGAGGATAGAGCGACGACTGGCAAGTGGCAACCAGCGACAAGCAAACGATGCAGCAAGGGACAACTGAGCATGGGGGGGGGGGGGCAAGTGATCAAGGAAGGCATGACGAGGGGGAAGGCAAGGGTGTGACAGAGGAAAAGGGAGGGCACGACAGTGGGCGATCTCTCTAGGGTAAACGGAGTGCGTGACCGAGAGGGGGGCAAGGGAAGTGCGTGATTGAGAGTGTTTTTTTTTTTTGGATGGGAAAAGGGGGTTTAATAACAGAATAAGGAATTTTTGAATTTTGAATTTTAAATGAAAATTTTAGGTAATTTTTGAAAGTAATTTCATTTGGTCAAAATTAAATCATGAGATTATCTTCGTGATGGACAGACAAATCAAAGGGCGACATGAGGGAGGGGCGTTGACAAGCACTAAGGGTAGAGGGAGGGGAGGTTTGTAGGAGACGACAGGAGGGAAAGGAGGGCGATAGGGTGGGGCCCTAGGGGGGAAAAGGGGGTGCGATGTAGTACAAGGTAGGGGAGGGTAAGCGATAGGCGCGAGGACAAGGAACAAGGGGCGAACATAGGACGACAACGGCGATTGAAGGGAGGGCTGCTGCAAATGAGTTTTTTTTTTTTGGAGGAGGGGATGGAGAGGTTTTAATAATGAATGAGAGAGATTTTGAATTTTAAATTTTGAAAAGAAAAGTTTAAGTAGTTTTTGGAAGTAGTTCTGGTTGATCAAAACTAAATCATGGATAATCTTTTATCATGGATAGACATGGATAGATCAAGGACCTCACTATATAAAGTAAGGACGGGCCTCTCTCTCTCTCTCTCTCTCTCTCTATATATATATATATATATATATATATATATAAAAGACATTCATCCATGTTTTGCAGCTAAACTAATACGAACACCTTATATGATAAAAAAATCTTCTATCCATTTTTGAAGACATATTTTACCTCACTCATTGCATCAGCTACACAGCATTTTATGAGATCTTCATACAGATCAGCAGATCTCTGAATTTCCGATGCATCAGCCCAGTACTCTAATATCAAAAGTGCATATTCACAACACCTGCTAAAGCAGATCCAGATGTGTTAAATATTAATGATATGGAACAAGCGAATTTCAGAATAAAAGATTCTCACCTTGCACGAAGAACTGCACTTCGGTCATTTTTTGCACAATCAGCAATTCGAGGAAGAACACGGGCAACCTTGCAATTACGCAACATCTGCAAGATTGAAAAACATATTTTTCATATAAGATGAATATAGAAGCACAAAATAAATATTTCAGGTGCATGATGCCAGACCGTCTTTATGCAGTTATCCGCTGACTCAGCAATTACAAGAACAGTTATCACAACAAGCTTGAAAAGAACCTGCAACGACCACAACATAAAAAACAAACAAACATGCAGCAGTAAAAAAAGTAACAAATAGATAGAAGAAGTAAAGACCGGAATGAACATCTCAGCACAGGCTTCGAAGTCTCCCAGCAACTCCTTTGACAGCATGCTCAAAAGATGGCAGGCCTGAAAAAATAAAATAAACACTAC
Source organism: Posidonia australis (assembly GCA_024699735.1). Classification (NCBI taxonomy): domain Eukaryota; kingdom Viridiplantae; phylum Streptophyta; class Magnoliopsida; order Alismatales; family Posidoniaceae; genus Posidonia; species Posidonia australis. Next base: position 58,177 of record JAMKQA010000952.1, on the reverse strand, counting down.
AAGTTAGATATCCCATAATTCATGTGTAAATGACTAAATATCAGTCATGCCATTGACAGAGACCATGAACGCCTAAAGCATCAAATTTCAAATATAAAGGAAGACACCAAGCAACATGACTTAAATGGTATTCTTCATCCATGGCACCATAGTATGGAAAACAGGGTTAATTAGTATGACAGCTTGTAGGTTGACTTTCTATGGTTATAACATCTCTTAGCCTCTCTTTTTTTCACTGTAGAGGGTATCTTATTTTAGGATTTAGTACCCAGAGTCAGGCACTTGGCTTAAAACTTAAGGAGGGAAATTTATGATATTATGGAATACCGGCTCCATATTGATACAGTCAGCACTTGGCATAACAGTCACAATCACTAGATTTGCACAACAATTCTATTAAAAATATACAAGTTCAATTAGAAAAGGCTGTCAAATATAAGAATTTTCATACCTAATACTAGATTGACTTTTACCATTTCATCTGAAAAAAAAAAGAAGATCAAGAGAATGAGGGATCAAAGTTGCAGGAGCATCCAAAAGGTAAGCAAGAACCCCCTTCCCAAATGCCTTATGGCTAAGCAACGGAAACAGAGGTCTACATATCTAATTGAATATGTACTATTTTACTAATTTTATGATGCAGCATGTTACACTTTACAACTGATTTTATGTGGTTCACTAGGCGATCTAGTTGAAAAATACCACAATAAATACTAATATTAAGCATCAATTGTAGACTCCAACCAAAATATTTTTCTTTCATCAATAAGAAAACTTAGATGTATCATGAACCTGCTCAGGTTGTATATCATATCAATCATAAGCTTATACTTCAAGATAGGTCTAATGAGAGGCTTAATTTAGGAAAACTTGTCAGTGTGAGTGGCTGTATAGCCTGGAAGGTTTTTATTGATCTTCTATCTCTGCACATCTTTGCAAGGGCTTGGAGTTTGTCTAGAATCTGGTGTGTGGAAACAGTAAGCAGGTCAGCTTAGGAGCCTTTCATGGGCTATGCCTTTTAGTGGAGAGGGTGTGCTGGCTCTCTTTGCTTCTTGATTAACCTCCCTGATTAACCTTTTTACATGTCCAGCCCCACCATTACTCCAAAACAAATATTGTCAGTCTAAAACTCAATGTGTCGTGAAAATATTGCAATTTTGTGAAGATAAATATGCCTAGTATCTTTACTATTTGAAAGAAGAACAGACCAAAAAGAGTTTTAAGATTCATGCAAGTTAGAACAATTAAAAAGCTTTGGGAGCCTTGGATGAATATTTTGCTTCTACTATGGAGGACTAATTTTTTATCTTGCTAGTTCTTTTTTCTAAGGAATCTGTTTTCGTCGCCTCTTTCCGTGGATCAATCCCTAGCATTTTTTCTCCTTTCTAAGGAATTGCCTTGTTAAAAACAATTCACTATTGAAACAAATTATCAAAATCAAGAAAGCAAAAAACGCTGAAAACATTTACAACAAGTCTAGTGCATGACTCTAGTTTTTTCAATTTGGAAAAAAAACCATAATTAACCTTAAGTATTATGTAAATAAAAGCGTAAAGTCCCATGATCGCATGCCATTCATAAGTGGAACCAATACTGAAAGATAATTTTTTATGCAAATTTCCAATAATAAATATTGGATATGCACTGGGAACCACAAAAAACTTCATGAAGGTCCAATTTCCACATTTTATACAGTACCTGCTTTACTATGCTAGATCGTCTATCGGACAGCTGGGTGCTTAGTGGAGGAACAAGTTGCTTTAAGAGTGTCAAAAACGACGGATAATCTGCAGCACCTGTATAAAAGAGGTAACAATAATTGACTATAAGCTTGTCATATAATATATACATGTTTTAACAGTCATTTTTCAATATGAGGCAAGACAAAATTCGTAACTTTCTAAGCTAACAAAATGCAAAGGTGATGGACCCTAAAAAAGAGACATTTTAAATGCACTGATATTGCACTGACAACAGAACTTGCTTGAAAGTAAAAAGGAGTCAAATATCATGAAGGGAAAAAGATGAGGACTCAAGACTCAATCTTTTAATAATACACGGGGAAGCTGAGCTAAAGGATAAGTTAAGACCATTTTCAATAGCCACAGAAAGTCAGAAAGGAAAACTGATTACCACTGAAAATAGTCTTGAGCATATGGGTAAATTAATTGCATCACTCCACTGCAAGATCGATTTTTAATAGGGTATCAAGTCTATAACTTTTCTTGACTAACTAAAAATTTCCAATTCATTGTGATACAAAAGATATTTCCAACAACTGATTTGCACTGATTATACAGTTAGGCAATTTAAATTGTGCAAGACAGCACCAAAATCCATAGTTCAAATGATATTCTCATACCAATCAGTTGGCATGTCTGGGGAAACAGGAGTGCATCATTTTAGAGAACATAAACATCACAAAGGTGAATTTTGAGAGAAGTAATGGAGAAGCCGCTATCCAAAAAAAGAAACGGGCTAAAAGTTAACCCTTAACAAAAAAACTTGGAGTTAAATTAAAATCCTGACCAAATAAGAAAAGAGTTGAAACATGTAGCTTTGCCAAGACTTGGAAAGTGGGATTACGATCCTGGAAAAATTAGATGGCTTATTAACTCAAGCCAATCAACACACATTTTCTTTTCTTTTCTTTTAACCTAGGAGAATCCCAATAAAAATATGCTTACATTCCCAAGGACATAAGTCAAATGTATTTGAGCTCCATGTCAATAGAACAATGCCTATGTAAAAAGGGTAAAAAGGAGCTTCACTCACCCAAAGAAAGAACAAATTGTCCACAAGCAACATATTCAGATTATTCTTCAATTTGCAATTATTTTGCAGTTTAATTCTTCAATACATAGAAATTGTTTGACTAGAACAAACCTCCAAAAATAAGTCCTTCAACTCTCTGCATGGCAGCTATTCTAACTGACCAATCTTTCTCCGGCACTAGAGTTGCTGCAACCTTCTCGAATTCTCTGATTAATTCCTTCTCAGAATAAACTTTAACGGGGTCAACTGGTTTCTCAGTAACATCATTTTCTCCTGTGATGTTGGCAAAAAGGAAACTAGTAAGCTTAGTTTGTAACCTCAAAATTGTGAATAAAAGGATCCAGAAGCAACCAAAGAAAATTTAATAGCATCAAAACAAGTAGATAACCCTTGACCTTACAAGCAGTCACAACCCTTTATACCAGTTAACTGATGAAACCCCTAATGTTTTTTGCTCAAAAACAAACACCTGATCTTCTTTACACAGATGAAAGCAAATAATGGCAATTTAACAGGTTACTCAAGGCCAATCTGATAACAAGAACAATGAAAAGTGTTAGTGTTATATTTAGTGTGTTAGTGGGTGTTATGAGAGAAAACAAAGATAATCTCTATTGATTAGTGAGGATTACATATATATAGGTATTAAACACCCCTTGGATATACGGATATCCAATAACCCATTTAACCATAAAACACATACCCAACTATTCTAACACACCCCCTCAAACTAGAGCATACATATCAACCATGTCCAGCTTGTCACATAAAGACTCAAACACACCAACTACAAGACCTTTGGTGAATATATCTGTTAGTTGCTCTGAAGAGTTCGTATATGGAGTAGATATAACTTCATTCATAACCAATTCTCTCACAAAGCAGCAGTCAACATCGATGTGCTTTGTCCTTTCATAAAAGGTGGGATTATTTGCAATAAAGATTACAGCTTGAATATCATACCTCATAGACATAGACACCTCAACATCACACCCAAACTGCTCAAGCAGTGATTTCACCCACATCATCTCACACGCAGTCTGAGCCATAGATCTGTACTCCGCCTCTGCACTAGACCTGGACACCACACTTTGTTTCTTGCTTCGCAAAGTGACCAAATTGCCTCCCACATAAGTACAAAAGCCAAACGTGGATTTTTTATCACCTCTATCATCTACATATCCTGAATCTAAGTAGGCCTCAACTCTGGTGTGATTATTTTTCCTGTATACCAGGCCCTTTCCTGGCGCCCCTTTCACATAAGATATGACCCGAAGAGCACCTGTCCAGTGTACCCTCTAAGCTCATGCATAAACAGGCTCAGAAGACTGATTGCATAAGAAATATCAGTCACGTCACCGTCAAGTAAATGAACTTGCCAATCAACCTCGGTATTGACTAGGATCCTCCAGTAGCTCTGAACTACTATCCCGAAAAGGTGGTGACTGCTTCATAAAGGTGCTTTCTGGATTACATCCTAGAAGGTCTGTCTCCTCTAAGAGATCCAATACATACTTTCTCTGTGATAGAGTCATCCTACCATGTCCATAGGCAAACTCAATCTCAAGAAAATAGCGAGACTTTCCCATGTCTTTGGTCACAAAGTGTCGGTGAAGATGGAACTTTACCTCTGTAATTCCTTCTGTATCACTCCTAGTCACTAGAATGTCATCCACATATACAGTCAGTATGACACATCCACGACCTGTGCGCCTGTAAAACACTGAGTGATCCACTGCACACCGCTGAAAACCACCATCAAGTACCCTGGCTAAACTTTTCGAACCACGCCCAGGGACTTTGCTTTAACCCATAGATAGCTTTCCGCAATCTGCACACACAATCCACCCCCTGAGCAACGTACCCCGAAGACTGCTCCATCAAGACTGTCTCAGTCAGATCTCCATAGAGGAAGGCATTCTTGACATCAAACTGACACATATCCCAGGAATTATTCAATGCAAGAGACAACAACACCCAGATAGAATTGAGACGAGCAACCGGTGAAAAAGTCTCCTCGTAATCAATGCCATATGTCTGAGTAAAACCCCGAGCAACCAGTCTAGCCTTGTATCTGTCAATGCAGCCATCTACTTTGTATTTGATAGTATAGACCCATTTGCAGGTGACAACTGTAGCTCCAGTAGTACGAGCCACTAACTCCCATGTGACACGACTAGTAAGTGTCGCAATCTCCTCATCTATAACAACCTTCCAATGTGGAAGAGAAAGTACCTCCTCGTAATGCCTGGGAATGGTCTGAGAAAGAAGGGACAAGACAAAACTACAGAAACGATGGTGTAAAGCATCATAAGATACAAAATGAGAAATAGGATGAACTGTACATGAATGAGTACCTTTCTGAATGACTATAAGCATGTCTGAGGAACTGGTGGGCGGATTTGCATCTGCAGAGGAGGATGGTCCATCGTGAGAAGGCCCTGGAGGATGCTGCCGTCGGCGATACACCTACAAGGACGAAGAAGCTGGTGGTGAAACAAGTGGTGTAGACTGAAGATCAGCATGTTGCAACTCGACAACTGAGGGAACAGGAACAGACACACTAGACGGTGGAGAAACACTGTAATAAGACTCAGACTCAAAGAAAGTAACATTTGCAAAAACGTAATACCAACGAGTGAGAGGATGAAAACACCGATAACCCATTTGAGTTCGCGAATAACCGACAAAAACACACTTTATTGCACGTGGAGATAGCTTGTCCAACCAAGGTGAAAGGTCCTTAACAAAGACCACACACCCAAACACCCTCGGTGTCACACTAAATAAGGTGGATTCAGGTTGCAGACGACGAAGTGGAACCTCCCCACCAAGTGGGGTAGCAGGCATCCTATTGATAAGATAGGTGACTGTAAGCACAACATCAGCCCAAAGATGTTTTAGAACCTGCATATGCACCATAAGTGTACAAGTGACATCTAGAATGTGCCTATGCTTACGTCCTGCAACCCCATTTTGCTGTGAGGTATGAGGACAGGATGTCTGACGTATGATACCCAGTGAAGCACACATAGAAGTGATGTTAGAATGCATGAACTCAAGTGCATTGCCAGTTCTCAAAAACTTAGGAGTCACATGGAAATGATTCTTTATTTCATTAAAAAAAATTCTGAGTACATCATAAATATGACTTCGATCTTTTAACAAATATACCTAAGACACTCTAGAAAAATCATCAACAAAAACAACGTAGTACCTATGACCCGACACAGACTGGACTCTAAATAGACCCACACATCACAATAAACTAACTCGAATGCTGTGCTACTAAACGCAAGACTCAACTGTTTAAACGAAGCACAATGGTGCTTACCTAACTGACACGACGCACAATCAAAACAAGACACAGACTACCACGGTAAGGCCTGCTGAAGTTTCTGATGAGATAAATGTCCCAGTCTATTGTGCCACAAGGAAGAGGACTCAACAGTAGATACTGCAGAAAGCCTTGAGGAATCTCATCACGAACTAGCAGGTACACTCCATTTCCTCGATCACGGCCCAAACCAATCCTCCTCCCCGTCTGTAAATCCTGAAAGGTACAGTGAAAAGTGATAAAGGAAAAAGGTCACACAACATTTTAGCTGTTTTGTAATAACACTAATGGACAATAAATTTACAGGAACATCAAACACAAAAAGGACATTCTCAAGTAGTAACTGTGAAGAGACGTGGACCACCCCTTCACAGCAACTAGGCAAGTTCGACCATCAACAATCGCAACGATTCGAATATCAGATAACTAGGACAATTGTGTAAACAAACTACGAGTACCTAACATGTGGGAGGAGGCACCGGAATCAATGATCTAGGAGGAGTCTCTCGAGGCAAATAGAACACTAGTACCCGAAATGCTAGCATGTGTGGCTGTGGTAGTGGAGTCAGTGACCTTTAGCTGCTGAAGCCGCTCGTAATCAGTCTGTGATACAGTGAATGTCGGTGGCTCAGTGGTAACAGCAGATATGGGGGCCTCTATGGTAACATTAGCCATCTGAGGACAACCAATAATATCCCAGCATCGCTCAACTCGACGACCCAACCGTCCACAGTGTGTACAACGTGGCTGTCCTCCAGTATCGCCACATCCACGGGTGGCCGCCATGACAGAAGGCTCTGCCACTGTATGAGAAGTAGCGATAAACACCTGCATAGCCTTGCTAAACGTGGTATGAAGATCTAGTAGTACATCAGTAGCCAATACCTGTCTTCGAATTTGTGAACTGAGATCGGGATTCAGGACAGAGAGAAACACAGCAACCGCTAATTCTTCACGGTACTAACGCAAGTAGGTGATATCAACTGTCAGAGGTTGATGAACATCCAACTCCTCCAGTAAGGCTCGAAGAACAGTGAAGAGATCCAGGACAGATCTGTCCCCCTGCCGTAGAGTGAAAAGCTGCTCATAAATCTCACAGACTCTGAAAATATTCTTTTCATGCCCATAGGTGAGTCGAAGGGTATCCCAAATCTTCTTTGCTGGCCGCAATGATATGACACTACGTGGCCACAAAGATCTGTAAGGTGTTGCAATTTTCTATGTGTCAAAACAAATGTCTCGAAACTCTGGGACCACAGATGATAGTTAGGGCCAAAGAGTTTCTCAGATGTACCACTCATGTTTTTAACAAACGAATCACGAGATGACATCATCACTAATTTTTACTAGTAAATCACAAATAGATGGTCTGAAAACTACGAAAAAAATGGACCAACTGCTCACCACGGTGTGTGGATGTGACGTATCCACGTGCAACACTAACTGGAGACGGAAAATGGGGCCTAAAACATGGCCTGGAGGGGCTAGACTGCCCTAACAATTGGACGGGAGGAGCAACGGGGCATCACCGGCGGCGTATCATCCGTCGGTGACGCTGTATAGCCGGCGGCGGCGGTAGAACAGCCAGTTGGACGACCGACAAGGCACTACAGGCCGCGGACTGGCCTACCGACGGTGGGAGCAGCCTCAGGGCACGCAGACGGGGGTTCACGGGGCTGAGAGGAGGCCGGAGGGCAGCGGCGGCTACTGGGCAAGCCGGCGGCGGCGGCGGCGGAGACGACGGCCTGCGACGAGGTCGACGGCGGCAGGCGACTAGGGTTTGGTGGGTGGTTACAACCTGTGCTCTGGTACCATGTTACGAGAGAAAACAAAGATAATCTCTATTGATTAGTGAGGATTACATATATACAGGTATTAGACACCCCTTGGATATACGGATATCCAATAACCCGTTTAACCATAAAACACATCCCCAACTATTCTAACAGTGGGTTAATGAATCTTGTATGTTATATGGATCCTATTTCTTATAACCCACCATATATATTATTGAAATAATCTCATATTGAAAAAGTGAAGACTAAGATTTGTAGTTATATATATATAGATCCCTTCACTTATTACCAATTGATTTTGAATTGGATGTCTATATTTCAACATGGTATCTGAGTCAAAAGTAACCCAAACAAGTCCAAGTCCATACACATCCACCAATATTTAAAAGAAACACTTGTTAGACCTAAGATAGGCCACAAGTGAGGGAAAGTGTTGGAATAATCCTACATTAAAAATATAAGGACTAAGATTTCTGGTTATATATTGATGAATTCCTCCACTCATTGTCAATTGGTTTTGAGTTGGATGTCCATATTTCAACATATATATATATATATAATACTCCTCTCTAATGACAATTATCTGTTTTCTTTCAACACAATACGGTACCAGAACTTTGTTAGCAACCCTAGCCAACATAAAACTCACTAGCCACCATTTCCTACGCCGCCAGGCCGTCATCTGTCGGATTCCGACTAGCCTGTCGTCGTCGTCACTCTCAATCGCCACTAGTGGCCCTTGATCCAACTTCTCCTGCTGCTCAATAGCTCTCTAACCGTCGAATAGCACCTCAAGGGCTAGTTTTCACCCCAGTTGTCCCTGCTCCACTGATGGATGACCTTATCCGATGGTTCCGATGCAAGTTTTGGAGCATCCGATGGTTTTTGCAGACACCATCGAATGTTCAAGTCCATGTTACTGCTCGTAAGTGTGTAATACCTATCTTCTCTAGGGCCACAAGTATATACTCAAGTTTCAATAATTTTTGAAGCGTTTTCTAGTCTATATCAACCTTTCCAACCCTACAAATTAGTTTTTTTTTTCTCAACAAATTAGACCTATTCAAATATTATCCATGCCATCTTCTCGTGACTCATTACTCAAAGACCTTGTTGCTACGTCAATCAAGCTGAGAAGGAAAATTTATCAGTTGTGGTCTCAAACTTTTGAGACGTTCCTTGGCAACCATAGGAAAATACGACACATTGCAAATCCTCCACCCGATGTTAAGAATGTGACTTATAAGGATTAACTTGTTGATGACCGTGAAGTTATATTTCCTAAATGGTGAATAGAATGGATGAAGGCATCGCTCGCTTAGTCATGATGTTACAGCCTACAAAGAAGATTTAGAATACTCTTTGTAGTACTAATGGAAATGAGAAGAATATTACCAAAAATTTGTAAGATCTATAAGCAATTATTCACACACACAAGCAAGGGGACCGCTCCGTATAGGATTTTTACAGTACCTTGAGGTCTTTGTTACATAAGTTGGAGGTGTATCAGCCTCTTGTAAGTAACAAATATTTCCAAGATGAAAAAGTACAAAGAGAAGTTAGCAATGGAAATCTTCCTAGCCACCCTACAGCATGATCTTGTTAGTCAGATCAGAGGATAGATTCTTGGTGTAAACTCGATTCCCACTCTGATCTTCTCATGAATTCTACATGTTTCTACTGATTCTTTGACTTTCTCTATTATTTCAGATCAAGCAACAATGACATCATCCACAAGACGACGTAGCACCCGAGGTACTTGTGAACGTGATCTTGATGATTGCAAGTGTGACCATTGTGATCGTAACAACCACACATATGACAGATGCTGAGACAAATTTAGATGACCTCCTTGCATCATCAGAGTCACCTAAACTTCTCAAATTGTGACCATTCCCCAAAACAAATATGACCAATTCCTTTGTATGCGAGCCACTAAATCCACTACGATTACCTCCCATGTCAGTATTCATGATATACATGCCTTGCTTGCTTCTCAAGACAATGATTAAATTATAGACTCGGAAGCCTCCTCCTACATGACAGGTACTCGAGATCTTCACCTTTCCCAGTTATTAGACATCAATTTTATTTCCATGGCTGATGCTCGAAGTTGCCCAATAGCTTGGGAAGGAGCATTTCATGCTTCTTCTCAAATTATTCTTGAAAAAATTCTTTTTGTTTCTTATTTCCCTATAAATTTACTTCCCACAGTACAATCACCAAACAATTATATTGTTTTGTAACCTTCTACCCTATTCAATGTACTTTTCAAGATCTACAGATAGGAAAAAGGATTGATTTAGACTGTGAGCAAGGTCACAGTATGTATATATTAGTTCGCAATGATATTCCACAAGAACTTGCTACTACTGCTACAACAGTGAACTCTTTCCTGTTATGGCATTATCGTTTAAAGCATCCGTCCCTTCGTTGCCTTCTAAGGATGTCTATAGAGTCATTTGTTTGTGAGTGATGTCAATTGAATAAACATCATTGTGCTACCTATAGACGTCAATTTTTAACTTCGAGTCAAAATCCTTTTGATCTAGCTCATTGTGATATTTGAGACATATCCATGATTTGTCTATTTTTCGTTTTCATCGGTGATTTCTCTCATGTCTCTTGGATGTACCTTTTGAAGAATAGACAACATATCTTTGAGATGATTAAAAATTATTTTACTAAAATTATGAATCATTTTTCTATATTGTCTAAGGTTTTTCCTGCTTACAATGCACTAGAATTTCTACAAACCAATCTTCAAGATTATTGTTCTTTTAAAAGAATCTTGCATCAAAACTCGTGTGCATATACTTCTCAACAAAATGATATTGCTTAACCTAAGCATCGCCACATTTTGAATGTGACATGCATCATTATGGTTGAGAAGCAAATTCCTAAGTATTTATTGTCTGATGCTGTGCTTATTATTGTATACTTAATTAATCGTATGCTTTCTACTCTTCTTGAGGAGGAGATTCCTCTTAGAAGATTATGTCTCAATCAGGAACTATTTGTCTTTCCACCCAAAGTGTTTAGTTGTGTTGCATTTATTCAAAATCACACACTTATAAACTTACACCTTAGGCCTTGAAATGTGTTTTTGTAGGATACTCTAAAACTCCAAAAGGATATCAGTGTTTTCACCCACATACGCATCATTATATAGTTTCTACCGATGTCACTTTCCTTAAGTTTAAATCCTTCTTTAAGATTGCAGAATCTATTTCTGTTGTAGAATTTGTTCCTCTACTTTTACCTATTCATGTTACTCCCACAGAACTTGATGAGTTGATCCAAGTTGAGCAGCAAGTATCGAAATCCTTGTAGGTCTATCATCGTCGACAACAACCACCAATGTTATCTTCAGTAGAGACCGTTTTAACTTCTACGTCTACAAATACTACTCACTCCAACCTTTCTATAACTTTACACAAAAGTAGTCATTCTACTACAACTCATCCTATATCTTCTTTTGTAACTAATGACAACCTTTACTCTTCACCATTTGCATTATCTACTTCTGCAAAGTCTATTCCTAAACACTACCATGAAGCCTTTCAAATTCTTCATTAGAAATCTACCATGACCAAAGAAATGCAAGCATTAGTATCTTAAGGTACATGAAAACTTGTGACTTGTCCTGAAAAAACAAGAATAGTTGACTGTTGATGGGAATTTACAATGAAACATAAGACACATGGTTCTATTCAGTGGTACAAAGCTTGTTTAATGGCACAAAGCTTTACACACACTTATGGCATTGACTATGCATAGACGTTTTCTGTTATGACACGTCTCAATTCCATCCGAATTATCTTATCTCTTACTATCAATTAGTCTTGGTCTTTGTATCAGCAAGATGTAAAAAGTGCCTTTCTATATGGAAATTTATCTTAACAAGTCTACATAGAGCAACCTCTTGAGTTTGTTACTTAGAGAAACAATTATGTCTATCTACTTCAAAAGGCAATATATGGACTGAAGCAACCTCAAAGCATGATTTCAGAAATTTATTGATGACTTAATCTTGAGAACAATTGATGGGTATCTACATAAAGGGAATTAGTGTTAAGACTTAATCTTCATGAAGTACTAATCTTTCCCTTTACTGCATAAGTCATCAAGCGCATGTACTCCTTACACTTAATCTTTCGAACAATTGGTGGGTATCTTCATAAAGGGAATTAGTGTTAAGAGTTTTGATGAATTATGTAACAAACTGAGCATGTTAAATATATTTGCTCCAGCTTAAGAGCGAGTATTAATGTTATATTTAGTGTATTAGTAAGTTAATGGATCTTGTATATTATATGGATCCTATCTCTTATAACCAACATACATATATATATATACATACATACATACATATATATATATATATATATATAATATTCATCTCTAATGACAATTATCTCTCTTCTTTCAATACAACCATATGAAACTAAGGAAGAACGCATAATGAAGGCTAGAAAAATATGGAACTCTTCAACAAACTATTTCTAATATTTAAGATAAAGTATAATTAATTGGCTTTTAATTTTCTTAGGCAGACTTTAAAGCTCTTTGGTGCAATTTTCTCCTTTTGTTTTTTTTGTTAGTTCTCTTATCTAACTTTTTTAATGGTCACTTATTGAAAATGTTTAACTAACCTATACTTTTTTCCAAAAAAAAGCAATATTCTAAACATGTAAACTCTGCTGATAGCAAATCACAAAGAACAACATCTAATCTTTCAAAAATAAAGCTAACACAACATCTAAACTTGCAAAAAAAAAAACTAACCAGTAGATAAAAAAGATTCCCGTGGAGCACTCTTAACCTTTGGACTGCCTCTTTTTTGGCTGTGACTAACAGATTTCATCTCAGGTGGATTATAGGAACTTCCATGAGCATCCATTGATTGAACTTTTGGTTCAATTTTCTCCAACCGAAAATTTATCTCTTTCAACTATGGTACCAAATAGAAATGTGGAATGTCAAAACATGTAAAAGAACCATTTAAACACCCAAAAGTTACACAAGTACAGTATGCACTACTTTAAATAACTTGCCATGATTTATCATGTAAACAACTCTGCACGTCTTATCATATAAAGATCAAGATTGAGATGGAAACTGGATGGAGATCCATGATTACCATGGGTAAAGGGAGATGATAGCGCTGCAATTCATCACGAAACTGAGGTCCAGCTTGTGCATACATCTCCTGTTATAAAATTCAAGAAAAATATGTCATAACATAGAACTTTGTATTCCCAAGAAGTTGGAAGATATCATCTTACAGACTTGCACTGTTACACATTAAAGCACTAACCCTTTTAAAACATGGCTCCAGGGAGAGACTATTTCTTTTAACTGCTGAGCAAGACCAAGATTGTTTAAAATATTTAGAGAAAGAACAGTATTTTGATACCTCTTCTGAGTTTTTACAGACAGTAAACCACCTAATGCCTAAAAATCAACAACTTATATCTGAATTGAAAAACAACAATGCTCAATGTTGAATCAGGAACAAGAAATCTTTCTTCATTGAGGTCTCCTTAAGGTTGTGTTTTCTATTATATAATATGTACCTAAGACCATCTTCGCCACCTTTACAGTTTTATCAATGTAATTTAATCATTTGCATTTGGAGCTGTTTCTTGGACATGACAAAATAACCTAAAATAATTGTCACCTGTTTTTCTACAGAGGTGATGTTATCCTTGATACTACTCAAATTATTTGGTTCTTAATTAGTCAATTTTTTCACCAATCCATCTTACACTTATTTCTTGAGATAATGCCTAAAAATGAAGAAGTGCATCTAAAAAGAATCTATCAAATTAAATGGAAAAGTGTTATAGGATGTGGCACATCATGATGGCAATTAAGAAGCAAAACATGATCAGGAAATAAGTGTAAATGAAATGACAGTGATAAAATGAAATATAAGAAAGTATATCATTTCACCCAAATGCATATATACTTATCTCTGGATATGAAAATGACAAAAGGAGATGGAAGATGTTCAAATTTTGTTGCTTGGAGAATTGGAACTATATAACCTTATATGGAATTTCTATTTTCCATATTTCTTTTTGGCAATTTTGCAAGTACCACTTTTTGCAGATCTATTTCTTAAAATCATCGACTAAGATCCCATTAGTAAATCTAAAAATTCTTTAATGGAGAATATCAAAAGAAAAGGAAAATGCTGCACACACTAATTTATCAGCGGAAAATATAGCAAATAGTTTGATTTCTGAGCGGAAGGTCGAGAGAGTGAACCATGAACTAATGGGGAGTGGTTATTTAGTTGACTTGAACGACGCCATGTGTTTGTCAAGGTGTTGCAGAAATTCAAGAAACCATGGCTTTCAAAAATCAAGGCAAGCATCTCGATTTGTGTGGTTCAAGAAATTTTCTCAAGGTCTATTTTTCTTTAGCATGTAAAGGAATACATTCTGTACGGAGCACAGCTGCAAGAATGGACCTCAGGGAATGCTATCACGTAAGATGATATCTGGCAGTGAAATTTAGAACCATGGGATATTCATTTAGCATTGAAAGTTATCAATATTGAACCGGGTTGTACTTAATAAAAAGATCACAACTTAGAAGAATAAAACATCACAGCCATCAGGATAGACCTGTAAGCATCAGTAATTAATTAATGGCCATCTAAAGTGACCACGTCACATTGAAGTAAGCAGCACTGACCTCAATGCAGAAAGTTGCGGCTTCTCTTACACTATGATTTGAGTCATTCAACAGTTGCAAAACCTGATAAGCACAAGAAAACAAGAATACTATTATATGATGCAAGGTGTGAAACATGACCGTACTCAAGGAAAACGATCTGTCATACATAAATACATTCAATACTTACAGGAGGGAGAAGAACCCGTTGGAGAGGAAGTTCTGTGGATGCAAAAAGGCCAATGGCCGCTGTTACTGTACGTGCAAACTCTTCCCTAACCCTCCAGCTCTTGTGACTCCAAGCATAACTCCCTGCTCTTTCAACAATAATTGTTGGTGAAGAAACCTACAGTATAGCCATTTTTGTAACAACGTGTCATTTTGACAGCTAATGTTATCACAGATGAACAGTGATGATACTCTGCAGCATCTTCCACATGAAAAAATGAATGAGTAAAGAATCCCCTCTGTACTACTATGACATCAATCACTAACCACTATCTTAGACGTCTTGCAAGGGGAAATGCACATGACCAAATCCAGTGGCCCAAAATAAACATGGCTTGAGAGACCTTATAAAGTAATTTCACATCAATGATGACAATTTCATTACCGAACGGTCTAATCCAGAAGATGCAAAACAACCATGAAAGAGCAGAAAGACGAATACTAGAAAAAGTAAAGCTATATTAAAAAAAAGGTCACGCCAGGCTTAGATAGACTTGAGTTATTAACCTGATGAGTTCAGAACGCCACAGCCCACAGGTAACAATATCAACAACCAGACTACAAGCAACAGCCTTTCTTACGTAAAACAAAACAAACGCTAAAAAAAGGAAGAAGAAGAAGAAGAAGATAGAAGCAAGGCCGTCCCAACAAAAGATGGCCAAGATTCTACCAGATGAATTCAGTGGCATAAATAACACGCATTGCAACATCCTTCCATGCAAACTCAAAAGGCGAAAAAGAATAAGATTAATATCCAAACAAACTGAAACTAAACTCAAACGTCAGCATAAAAACTGAATTCATATAAACGCTCCACAACCACGCATTATTATATTCGATGGATCTGAATTCTCCACCTCCAACACCAATTCAACCAGAAGAAAAACAAAACAAAACAAAACCAAAAGAAATCTAAGAAACCAACTCAGAAAGCTCCCTAACAGAAGAAAAAAAAAGACCCAGACTGACCTCCATGAGAGTGACCAACAGCTGCCTGGCAGCATCCCTGACGGGCTGCTTCCCGTCTCCCAGCCTTTCCACGACGGCCGGCACGAGCCCGTTGAAATGCAGCTTGAAATGCTCCCCGGACAGCACCGCCGCCGACGAAAGCGCCTGCAGAGCACCCTGGGAAACCCTGAAATTGTTGTCTTTGAGCAGATCCATGCAGCAGTCGACGAGCGAGATGACTTCCGAAGCCGAGAGGCTCTTCCTTGACGCCTCGAGGAGCTCGTGGAGCCGCTCCACCCCGGCCATCCTCTCCTTCGTGTCCTTCGCCCGCGCCATCTCCAACGCCCCCTCCATTCCTGCCGCCGCCGCCACCTCCGGGACTGAAATCACCGGCAGATCACCGGATCTCGTGGATTAGGTATTGGATCTGGGAGGGTTTAGTTCGATCTCACCGGAAGGGAGATGGATGGGGGAGAGAGAGTGAGGACGACTGTGAGAGAGAGGAAAAGAACATGATAGGTTGTTTTTTTAATAACAAAATGGAATGGAATGATGGAAAATGGAACCGAAACGGCAGAGGTTTTGAAATGTATTTACCTTTCTACCACTGGTTGCGCTGCTTCTGGTGCCAGTTGCTTTCAATTCATCTTTGGATTGGGTGTTAAACAGTTTCGTGTATTTACCCCCAACGCTAATGTTGGTTGAGGACTTTGGGTAGAGTAATGAACAAGTTGTTCTCTCTTTTTTCCCCAATCCGATTCTAAACTTTAATCGCTAAATAAATGTAAATAGTTTAGTTAATCCTAAATTATATTTGGAAACCGTTTTCCTTACATAATATATAAGTAAAAATTATTTCTTGTTAAGTTATATTGTTTATAGTATTTTATGGATGTAAAAAAAAATTATTTAATTTGTATGTCCAATAATATTTATGAGTTAATCAAAAAACTATATTACTTTAGTCAACATCATTATCGCCACCAATGTCGTCGTTGTCATCGAAATCTTCGTGTTGTAATTTTATTAGCTTCATGTTATAACTAAAATTAATTTTTAAGGATATTATTGAAAAATTAGTAAACTAATATTCATGACGGTAAAAAAAACTAACATCCATTAATTCTTCGAAAAGTTGTCAAATAAATTAAAACATACTAAAAAATTATAACCAACTATTTTAGAAAAGCTCAATAGTTAACAGTATTTGACAATACTTATTGAACAATAAGTATTTAACACAATAAACTAACGTAAAAAAAACGTTTCCAAACGTTACTATAGATTGTAGTCACTTTTGAATTGATTTTCTTTTTTAAATAGCATTGCATCTATTGAGATTCGCATCCGTAATACTTCAACTGAAGTAAAAGTCACATATCAAATGAAGTAATCTAAGTTTGAATCTGATAATGAATAATTTTGATATAATATTAATAAATGTTAGTCTTAATTTACCATTTAAAAAGAAGAAGAAAGACATTGAAAATTTACGTCATTTTACTGTTAGAATGTAAAAAGGTACTCAAATCATTTTCATTTGAATGGTATAGATTTGTAGAACTAGAACTCTCATGTTCTTGAATTTATAATGATGATGATAAGTGTTAGTTGGAGTGATGATCGAGACCATGAAATTAGTGGTAGATGGATGTTTAATAATGGAAGAGTAAAGAGACAAATAATGTGTTTTCAAACTACGAAGTAATATTTTATTTATTTAAATCAAGAGTTCATAAATTAAATAAATTTGATTTTTAGATGTGATACGAAAATCAAAACTTATTTTTGAGCTTGAGAGAAATTCAACGAAGCAGATTTCTTCACACCATAAGAGAAAATGTCAACTAATAGACTCATGGTGTTATAAAAAAAAAAAAAAAAACAAATAAATAGATTTACTAGACATAATTTCTGCGTTAAAAAAAAACCCATGTACTGATATACAACATTTAAACAGCTTTTCCGGAGAAACCAAGGCATCCAACAAACGTCGCAAAAAGTTGAAATTGTGCTTCTGCCAAATTGGTGGGTCCCACACTGAAACCTTGTCCCCGGTGAAAGAGGGAAAATGGCTTGTGCGGCCCAACTGGACTAGACGACTTCTATCATTCAACGGAAAAGGCACGAAGTTATCATATCATTGAACGATTACACTCGCATTTATTTGCGAAAGAAGGCACGAAGTTGTAGATTTTTACTTGTACGCGGGATTTGAACTTTGGAGTATGAAACCAAAGTTAACAGGGCCGAAAATATGAAACCAAATAATAGTCGGAACAGTTCAATTAGTTCAGCCGAAGAATGATTAAAACACAAGTTAATTTACTGACAATTTACTTTGAGAGTTTTTCTTCTAAGTTAGTTCAACTAGTAGTGGCATTACATCTAGGTTGAATTTCAGCATGTAATTTATCAATACTCAAATTATTACGAAATTTATTTTCAATCCTACTAATACGTGGAAAAATAGATTTGTTTAAAAAAAAAAAAATTTTAATGATTTTATTGAGACTTCAAAGTGGTAATTGCAAGGATCAATCATTTTATCGTTAAGAAGATCATTTGGAGGTATCATGTAGCAATTATGCCATGCTTAAAAGGTTAATTACGGTCGATTTTGATCATTCAGCTCCGAGATCATTAAAAGTTTTGATTTTTAGACATTTTCTCTCCTTTCTGTCAAGTGTTAATATTAATTTGAAAAAGGCACAGATCGTTTTTTCAACCAATATTGGATGACATTAGGCGACGTCCTCTCATTTAATTTGCATCTGAATCATTGAGAACTTCATGTTCCCGCCCATTTTAGGGAATAATGAAAAGAAAATGCTCCAATTAATGTAACAATAATAAGAACCAACTAGAGTTTGATATTTGTTGCATAAAAGTTGCATTTTACAATTAATGTGATCTGATAACTCAAGGTATTAAAGTCTCATGGTTACTCCTCAAGTCCTCATATCACAACTGCCAGAGTAAAAGGAAAGAAAAAGTCTACTAGTTACAGCCTGTAGCTAAATTCCATCTTCGGTTGAATTGAACATGTAGAAAATTGGCGTTTCATCTAAACTATATATATATATTACAAAAGAAATCATAGAAGGGCTACCTCTGGAGTTGTTGAGCTGTAAGCATCACCCGGTTGGTATGATTCTTATTATAATTTTGTAATGGAAACGATTATGTAGTGCCATATTACGTGCACTCTTATTTTAATCTTATGAATGTATTTGTTCCATAATTTTAAAAAAGGGAGATTGGACAATCGAATGTCTGAGGGTTAATATTTTGAGCTTATGTACACTCAAGTACGCCGAAACAGAAAACTCATCTTGGGCAACCATATTTCCATTATAATATGCAAATTGATTATTGCTATTTCATATAACTTGCAGAAGAAAAATAATTATTGAAATAAACAGAACCGTGCTGTTATATTGATATTATTTCTTATTCAATGATTATCGATTATTGCAGCATTATATAATCAGAAAAAGACAACTGCAACTTCTTTTCAGAATTAATTTATGCCATATATCATATCAATGAATGTACGTTATTCCATGTTTTTGTCTTCTGCAAGATATCATATGCTTGTTCCAATGATTAATCCTATTCTCCAAAGTTTTCTTTCTTTTCTGCTCTGAACAACTTCTTTTTTTTATACCTTCCTTAGGATGGTTTTAGCAACTCAACGTTATTTTGCCTCAACTCCCTCAATGGTGCAAATTCTTGTATCCAAAGATCAATTGTAGCATCGACTCTAAGGTAGCGTTTGGTACGTTGGAATGGAGATTGGAATAAAGTAGAATGGAAAAAGAGAATTCCAATGTAATGTTTGATACAAAAAAAATCTTTGGAATAGACATAGAAAAGAAATTCCTTTGGGAATCAAATTCCCATTGAACATGGGAATTTCATTCCTTCCCGAGAGGTAAGGAATTTGATTCCTATTCCATTGGAAATCATCTTAAAAACGTCATGTACTCTCCTCTACGGTTATTTCTCCTTCTCCGTAGCTATCCCTCCTCCTCCGTGGCGTGTTCCCGACGTCTGTCACCCTTAGTCATTGAAAGTAGGCCGAGCTAGGTCGACCCGGCCCAAAAAAGTAAGGGCCCATCGGGACCTGGACCATGCCAGGCTAGCCTGCAGGCTAGACCGGGTCGAGCTAAGTCGAGCCTCTTTTAACAGACCATGGGCCCGACACAACCCACAGCCTATCGATGGGCAAGGTAGGGCCGACTAGGTCCATTGGGTCAAAATTTAAATTTTAAAATTAAAATTTGATATTAATAAAAAAAATATTTTTAATACATTAACAAAAAATAAATAATACATAAAAAATAAAAAAAATACAAAAGATGTTTTACATCATTGCACAGTAACATTCTTGAGGAACTTTACAAATACTTTTTTTTATTTCGAACCCACGGACCCAACCCTTCTTTTTTTTTTAAATTTCTAGGCTGACCCGGCCCGGTTCGGCCCGACCTAATTCTCATTTACGAGCCAAAATGAGCCTATTCTACGGGACTCCCGGAGCCTAGCACGTGGGCTCGACACAGCCCATGGTGGCCCTGACCTGGCCCGACCTAGTGCTAGGCTAGACTGGCCAAGGCCGTGGTGGGCCTGGGCTGGGCCAGACGGCCCAGGACCGGCCCGACACAACCCACAGCCTATCGATGGGCAAGGTAGTGCCGACTAGGTCCATTGGGTCAAAATTTAAATTTTAAAATTAAAATTTGATATTAATAAAAAAAATATTTTTAATACATTAACAAAAAATAAATAATACATAAAAAATAAAAAAAATACAAAAGATGTTTTACATCATTGCACAGTAACATTCTTGAAGAACTTTACAAATACTTTTTTTTATTTCGAACCCACGGACCCAACCCTTCTTTTTTTTTAAAATTTCTAGGCTGACCCGGCCCGGTTCGGCCCGACCTAATTCTCATTTACGAGCCAAAATGAGCCTATTCTACGGGACTCCCAGAGCCTAGCACGTGGGCTCGACACAGCCCATGGTGGCCCTGACCTGGCCCGACCTAGTGCTAGGCTAGACTGGCCAAGGCCGTGGTGGGCCTGGGCTGGGCCAGACGGCCCAGGACCGGCCCGACCCGATTTCCAAGTCTAATCACTCTATTCCTCCTTCGAGGCCCTCCCTCTTCCTCTACGGCCTTCTTTCTTCTACAACCATCTCATTTTTGTATTTTTTTACTTTTCGTCTTCTTTTCCTTTTTTTTTTGTATGTATTTTTTTTTACAAAGAATATTGATACTTTTTAATGTATTCTTTTCCTACAAATTTTTTTTATTCTACCAAGAATATTTTGTTAATGCTAATTTAGAAAGGATTATCTATGTTAATGTTAATTTAGAAAAGATAATCTATGTTAAAACTTTTATGTGTATGTGTATATTGTAGTGTGTATGGAAAAAATTTATTTTAATTTTTTTTCCAAATTGACAGGATATTTTTGTTAATATGTAATTATTAATCTTCCAAATTTTATATTACCATTTCGATTCAATTCTTGTGTATCAAATATTAGAAAGGAATTGTTTGTCAATTCCATTCTGCAATTCCATTACATACCAAACACAGGAATGGAATAAATCTATTCCATTCCAGAGTTCATTCCATTCCTATCTATTTTCATTCCAATGTACCAAATGCAGCATAAAAAAATTTCCAACAGAATCCACTCCAAAGTTTGAACTAGAGAATCCCAAATAGCAGAAGCAAACCTAAGCTGCTTCCTTATAAAAATTAGATGGCTCCTTAGCTAAAACGACAACAATATCCTCATAAATTTCTCAAAAGACATGATATGTCCATTTGTTTCCCTTCTTTTTTTTTTGCTAACGAGGAACCTAATATACTTAACCTATCAATAAATCCTAAGTCAAAGCGAGACCTCACAACTCATCCAAACCAAGAAAGTCTTAAGCGACAACCTAAGCAAGAAATCCCTGATCTCAGAAAGGGAAAAGCCCCTACCCCCTGTAATGCTAATTGCACTACTGGTCATCCTCGTAGTTACGAAATCTACCCCTCAATAATTTCATTTTGCACTACTGGTCATCCCCATAGTTACGAAATCTACCCCTCAATAATTTCATTCTCCTTAACTCACTTTGCAACTGTTGCTTGGCATCATTCTCCCCTCCTTCAAGCCCTAATCCATGAAGGCGTTCATGCAAGTGATGACAATGAATAAAGGAAGTAGTTGCTAGGAACTTAACTCTCGACAAAACAACGATGACGATTGGGTTGAAAAGGCGACGACGACTACTAGTGTTCAGTGTGACAACGATGGAGAAGGAGCTACCAATGCACTCCATTCGTACTTCCATCTATAATATAGGTAAGTATCGCAACGTCCCATAAGATTTTTTAATTTTCTCCTATTGATAGTGATGAGATCTCCTCACCCACTTCTCCTCTTAACAACAATGACAACGTTGGAGAAAGACTTCCCTTTTGTATTAGGATTTCTAAGGGCTTGAAGGCAAATCAGGAACCAAGTCCTTGGAGCCATGGAAGAGTACCCAATAATCCCAAACAAGCTCTATGGGACTCGGAAGAAGGATGTCACAAGGATTTCCATGGTAAAAGCTACAACCTTGTAGCATATTCTCCATATTTTAGGAGCAAAAGCATGCTGTCAAACGCATCCTTACTTTCTTATGTCCTCCTTTGGACCTATCCTTTATCAAGATATTTAAAAACGCATGCTGACTTAGAAAAAACTTGGGTCTTTTTTAATGGCCCTATATAGCAGAACATTGATGTAGCCTCGTACGCATACAAGTGCAATAGTGTACGTGGCCTGGACTTTTAAGTTGGATAATTTATACAATAAATACTACGACAAAATTTTGTCGCGAATAGAAGAGAGACATAAACGATGTTGTTCGGTTCTCTCCCTGTAGAGGAATGAAAGAATGCCACGTAGAAAACATGGAGAGGAAAGTTCCAAATATAGAAGTTTATGGCATAGACGGCAGAGCAGCAACAACCGGTCCAATGGCCAATGCAGTGCATGGTTGGTTGGACGAAAGTCCAAATCTGATACGAACTACTGAATGTAAGATTGATGGCTATATTCTCAACAGAAGTGATATTACTACATCTCTTGTATTGGAGGCGATTTGCAGGATAGATTTCATACTACTTTCTAAAATGTGATAGCGATCAGGCAACCAATACGAACTCAACTTGACAAGTGACCATCCACCACACCCATGCAACAATACTCTCTCATTCATGTGCCAAAAATCTACCAACAAGCATTGGAACAGCATCCTCACGGAAGATCAAAAGGTTCATCATATACCAAAAACAAGCTTCTCTCTTTACACGGCAGAAGCTGATTGATTCATCCACACAAAAATGATCCAATAACTACCTTTCTTTTCTTCATCATTGGCTTTATCATTGGATACTCTCCTACATCAATAGCCCCGAATGCTGGTAAACAACTGTCTTGTCATGCAATAGACTGAAACACGAAGAAACATATGAAAAGAAAAGCATATAAAAGACTCAAATCCTCTCTTAAGTCTTCGCAGAAATCAATCTCAATTCATACGGTAGTTTAAAATTGCATACCTTCCCTAATCACTGGATCTGATCCAAAAAGACAATAGTATGGATTGGGGTGTACGAGGGTGACACATGGGTTGTTTTTATTATGAAAGGTGGTGACAGATGGGCTTCTGCCCACCAACTGATCAGTCGCTTGATCAGACATAGGCACTAGTACAGACAGACGCTGGCCTTCTTTACTCTCTCTCTCTCTCTCTCTCTCAGGCAGATGCTAAACTTCCTTATCCTCCGTCTCTCTAATAAAGGGGACATGAAGTTAGTTAGTGGTTACAAGATCGAATCATTTCTGGTCAGATCACACTTGTAGAATAGATGACACTATTTCCTCATTAAAAGCAATCTAATCGCAGTTCAAAATGCCTCCACATAAAATTTCAAAACTCTTCTTTATTTCATATAAAATCGTTATAGAAAAGTGATCATGATTGATCGGGAGCAAACCTATCTACTTCACACATCCAAGACTAGTTTTTCCTTGAATTATGCTAATTTACTAATGGCTGGTTTAAATGATAAAGTTAAAACAACCTTCGTACAAAGAACATAAGGTATCAACTAATTCAGCTAATAAACTCTACTGCTATCATACTGAAGATCTAGGATCAAACCTCACAATTGGACTGCTCAGAGTAGTAATAGCTGCTGCGTCCATACAGTCTTTGAACTTGGCACAATCGTCAGATGCAATGCTATGCTTTTTGGACAGTTCTCCATGGCCCAATGTGGAAGTCCCATCGTCTCTGGAATGATCATCGCAAAGCCTTACCTGGTACGTGCAGATAACAAAGTCCACTCTCCAGCAACAAAATGAATAACTGCCTCTTTGTCTTACATCCTCCAAGTAAAGACGTGAAGTTTAGCTTGGTAAACTCAATATCAGATCAGTAAACCAATAGAAATCTACAACATATTCAAAGCTGGATTCCTCAAAGTTTGGCCAGTAATTATTTGATGACTACTTTATGGGGCATGAAAGGGAGTTCCCTGTAGTCATCTGGGGATAGTCAAATGGCGTCATTGCTTTCAACACATCCAACATTAACTACACACTGAAAGATGTGAGGACATCTAACAAATTTTGATCTAATTAAATGCTGACAAACCAAATTATGCTTTGGCAGTAGTGTGATGGTTTCCCCCATTGAATTCTACACACTCAAACACCACACACAAATGATTTGAGGTATATAATACCCAGTTATTATTTAAGCATGCATTTCCAAGAAAAGTAACATTTGCCATATACGGGAAAGCAGAACAATCATAGATTATGCTATGACATACTTAATTAGAAGGCAGATGGAAGTTAGATTACAAAGAACTAGAAATATAGCAGATGACTATCTAAACACCATCAAGCAGGTGAGACAGATATACTATATGGATCAAAGTGAACAGCATAATCTCCTGCATAATGTGATTTGGATAATATATCACATGTTTTATGAGGAGAAAAAGAGACCAACTTTTAGCTACTCAAATGACAGCTAAGAAGACCATTATAGCAAACGGACCCTTCAAATAATGATCAAGTCCAACAGGTATAGGCAATACATATTGGGGAATATGGTGCCAACAACAACATCTAAACGGCAGGTCAAACAGTGTCAATGTGAATATAATCAAATTCGATGATTTCAAATATGAATAACCTGGCTTGTTCAGTGTATGCTGATCCATATTTGATGATTCAGATTCGCCAACAACATATAAAGAAAAATTGTAGCAGCAAATATTTCCTTCCAACTGAATGGTAAAGTGCATTAAGTAGCAAGAACTTAAAAAGTGTACGTATATGTATGCAGTGATGGTTGAAGCATATATTCAAAGTGCATATAAGTTGATACAGAAATGTGCATAGTATATGTAGTAAAGAGTAAAGAGGTGATCTGCTGGTCTTTTTTCCTTCTTGTGATCAATATTTACATGCATAGCATATTTATGTGTATTTTTCATGCATACTTGTCACAAGAGATGTAAATTGGGTCGGATCAACCTTAGGCTGTCCGACCTGACCTGGCTTTTGGCACGGCCCAACCCGGCCCAAGAGGACAGGTCCGGCCAGCTCAGCCCGAATCCGGCCACAGGCTGTGTTAGGTCCAAGGGTTAGGCCCGTCTGACCTGATAGACTAGGCTCATTTGAGCCCAATTGTCGCAAGACCGGACAGGCCCAGATTTTAAAAAATAATAATAATAAAGCACGGCCCGTTGGACTAAACTGGCCCAACCTTGCCACAGGCCCTGGGCCGTGCCGGGCCAGGAGGTTTAAAAAACTGGCCCAGCCTGACCCAGTCAAGGCCCGGTCAGGCCATAGATTTTACAGGCCAGGCCAGACACCTCTACTTGTCACCTTCCTATCTTGTTAACTGCACATATATATAAGTAGGTCAGTGTCCATCTCCACTTGTTAAATTTCATACAGAATATTTAATGGAATATTTTGCAACTGAGATTATAGTTGGCCATTAAAATCATTCATTCTGGGTGCCTTGTTTACCTATCACAAAACCAAATGCTTCTTCTGAGGTTCACAATAATATAATCTGTTAAAAACAAATGGTTTAAAATTTTTCATATTCTTTTGACAGAAGAGAATTATAGTCGGTAGTTAAAATCATGTATTCTGGGTGCACCACAAACCATATGCTACTTCTCAGGTTCACAAACATATTATCTGTTAAAAACTAATGGTTTAAAATTTTTCATGATCTTTTGGCATAGAATATTAGTAGATACAGTTATATTTGAAATTGTAACTTATGAGAATCCCCATTATGTAGACTGTGGTGAAGAACAAAGTCTCTATATTGATATGAGAGGAGTACATATATATAGTTATATTAAACATCCCTACGGTAAATGGATATCCAATAACTCGTTCAAACATAAGACATAATAATAACTATTCTAGCACTCTCCCTCAAACTGGAGCATACATATCAACCATACCCAGCTTATCACATAAAGACTCAAACAATCCTACAACAAGACCTTTCGTAAATATGTCTACTAACTGTTCTGAAGACTATGTATATGGAATAGAGATAACTCCTCTCAAGATTAAATCCCTTACAAAATGACAGTCAACCTCAATATGCTTCGTCCTCTCATGGAAGGTAGGAGTGTTTGCAATAAAGATAGCAACTTAATTGTCACATCTCATAGATATAGGCACCGCAACATTGCATCCAAGTAGCTCAAAAAATGACTTTACCCACATTATCTCATAAGCCGTATGAGCCATAGACCAGTACTCAACCTCTGCACTAGATCTTGACACCACATTTTACTTTTTGCTACGCCAAGTGACCAGGTGACCTCCCATATAGGTGCAGAAACCAGACGTAGATTTCTTGTCTCCTTTACCACCTACATAGCCTGAATCTGAGTAAACCTTAATTCTGGAGTGACCATTCTTCCTGTAGACTAGACCTTTACCTGGTGTCTCTTTCACAAAAGATAAAACACAAAGAACGTCTGTCCAGTGTACTCTCCTAGGCTTATGCATGAACTAGTTCAGAAGACTGACTGCATATGAAATGTCAGGTCGGGTCACCGCCAAATAGATGAGTTTCCTAATCAGTCTTTGGTACTAACCGGGATCCTCCAGTAACTCTGAGCTGCTGTCCCAAAAAGATGGTGTCCACTCCAAAGGAGTGCTTTCCGGTTCGCACCCCAGAAACCCCGTCTCCTGTAAGAGATCCAATGCTTACTTCCGCAGTGATAGTGCCATCTTACTATGTCCATAGGTAAACTCAAACCCTAGAAAGTAACGAGACTTTCCCATATCTTTCGTCACAAAACGTCTATGAAGATGGCTTTATCTCTATAATTCCTTCAGAATCACTTCCAGTCACTAGTACGTCATCTACATGTATAGCCAGGATAACACATCTACGACCTATGCGCCTGTAAAAGCCACTATTAAGTACCACCGAACAAAATTTTCAAAACCACACTCTGGTACTTTGCTTGAGTCCATAAATGGCCTTCCTTAACTTACACACACGATCCTCCCCCTAAGCAACGTACCCTCAAGGCTGCTCCATCAACACTGTCTCAGACAAATCGCCATAGAGGAAGGCATTCTTCACATCAAGCTGGCATAGATCCTAGGAATTATTCCGAATTAGTGATAGAAGGACACGGATAGAGTTGAGACGAGCAACTGGTGAGAAGGTCTCCTCATAATCAATCCCATATGTCTGAGTGAATCCCCGAGCAACCAATCGAGCCTTGTACCAGTCAATGCTGCCATCTGCCTTGTACTTGATGGTATAGACCCATCTGCAGGTGACCACTGTAGCCCCAGCAGTTCGGACCACTAACTCCCACGTGCCACAACTAGTAAGTGCAGCGATGTCATCCATGGCCGCCTTCCAATGAGGAAGGAAAAGTGCCTTCTTGTAGGTCCTGGGAATAGTTTGAGAAAGAAAGGACAAGGCAAAACTACGAAAACGAGGGTGTAGAGTATCATAAGACACAAAATGAGAAATAAGATGAACAGTGTATGAATGGATACCTTTTCGAAGGGTTATAGGCATGTATGAACAACTGAGAGGTGGATTTGCATCTGTAGAGGAGGATGGCCCGGTGATAAGAGGCACTAGAGGATGTTGCCGTCTGCAATACACCTGCAAAGGCGAGGAGGCCCGTGGCGGAACTAGTGGTGTGGACTGAGTACCTGCATCCTGCAACTCAACAACCGAAGGAATGGGAACAAACATGCTAGATGGTGAAGGGACACAGTAGTACGACTCGGACTCAAAGAAGGTCACATTAGCAGAGACATAATATCGACGAAAAGGGGGATGGAAACACCTATAATCTCGTTGAGTCCTCCAATAACCCATAAAGACACACTTAATAGAACGTGGGGCAATTTGTCTAGACCGAGAGAAAGATTTTGAACAAAAGCCACACATCCAAAAACTCTATGTGTCAGACTAAACAGTGTGAACTAAGGTTTTAGACAACGAAGAGGAACCTCGCCCCCATGCGGTGCAAAGGGCATTCTGTTTATAAGATAAATGATTGTAAGTACAGCATCAGCCCATAAATGTTTAAGGACATGCATATGGAACATAAGTGTACGAGCGATGTCTAGGATGTGTCTATACTTACGCTCTGCAATCCCATTTTGCTGGGAGGTGTGAGGACAAGAAGTCTGATGGATAATGCCTAAGGAAGCACAAACAGAAGTAAGCTTAGACTGAATGAGCTCAAGTGTATTGTCAATTCGCAAAAACTTGGGAGTCTCATTAAAATGATTCTTTATTTCATTCAAAAAAATCTTGAGTGCATCATAAACTTGACCACGATCTTTAAGCAAATATACCCATGATGTTCTAGAAAAATCATCCACAAAAACTATGTAATACCTATGACCTAACACAAACTCTACTCTAGATGGACCCTAAACATCACAATAAACTAACTCAAAAGCTGTAGTACTAGACGCAAGACTTAACCTTTTAAACGAAGCACGATGGTACTTACCTAACTGACAAGATTCACAATCAAAACGAGAAACAGACTGTCATGGTAAAGCCTGCTAAAGTTTCTGAAGAGATGGATGTCCCAGCCTATAGTGCCACAAGGAAGAGGACTCAGCAGTAGACGCCGCAGAAGCCAAACCTTGAGGTATCTCATCACGAACTAGCAGGTACACACCATTGCCTTTGTCACGGCCCAAACCAACTCTCCTCCCCGTCTGCAAATCCTGAAATGTATAATGGAAAGGAAAAAAGGTCACACAACACCGTAACTGTTTTGTGATGGCACTAATAGATAATAAATTGACAGGAAAATCAGACACATAAAGGACATTTTCGAGTGGCAATTGGGAAGAGACGTGCACCACCCCTTCATATGAGACGGGACAAGTTCAGCCATCAGCAATCGTGACAATCTCAATATCAAATAACTGGGTAAATAAGCTACGTGTACCTGACATGTGGGAGGAAGCACCAGAATCAATGATCCAAGAGGGATCCCTGGATGTAAGTAGGATACTAGTACTTGAGGAGCTGACATGTGTAGCTGTGGCAATAGAGTCGATGACCTTTAGCTGCTGAAGCCGCTCGTAGTCTGCCTGTGATACTGTGAATGTCGGCGCCTCAGTAGTGACAGCAGCTGTGGAAGGCACGGTAGTAACATTACCATCTGAAGACGGTCAAAATATCCCAACAATTTTCAATCCTGTAACCCAACCGCCCACAATGTGTACAACATGGACGTCCACCGATTTCACCACCACAACGACCACCTCCTCGAAGAGCACCACGACCTCAACCTCATGTGACAGCCATGGCAGAAGATTCTGACACTGTAGGGGACATAGCTGTAGAAACCCTCAGAACCTTGCCAAATGTAGTGCGGAGATTCGGAAGTGTGTCTGCAGCTAGCACTTGACCCTTGATCTGAAAACTGACATCAGGGTTCAAACAAGAAAGGAAAACCACAACAGTCAACTCCTCGCGACAACAGTCAACTCTTCGCGATAGCGACACAAACGGGTGAAATCAGTAGTCAAAGGCTGGTGAACATCCAACTCCTTAAGTAGGGCACAGAGAGTAGTGAAGGTGTCCTGAACAAATTTGTCCCCCTGTCGTAAAATAAACAACTGCTCATATATTTCAAACACACGAGATATATTCTTCTCATAGCCATATGTCAGACAGAGGGTATCCCAGATATTCTTGGTCGATCGGAGTGAAATAATGCCACAGGCAACGAAAGACTCCAGGCTATTCGTCATCCAAGTAATAACCGCCGCATCATCAGCCAACCATTCTTCATACGTCTCCGACTTGACATCAGAAGGTGGATCAGTAAGGTGTTTTTGTTTTCTATGTGCTAGAACAAAAGTCTCAAAACTTTGTGACCATGGTAGATAATTCGGTCCAGAGAGTTTCTCAGATGTCCCACTCAAATTTTTCACAAAAGAATCACGGGAGGCCATAGAGACGAAGCACACAGCAAGAGATAATGATAATATATGCTGAAAAATAGAAATACGAAAGCCTGACTGCTCACCAACTAGGGTGGATGTGATGTATCTACCTTCTACGAAGACCAAATGCACGTAGAAAGCCTAGAACATAGCCAAACTTGCAAACCACGGGACTGGAAGGGCAGAACTGCCCACACAGAGATCTAGGAGAGACGGTAAGGCATCACCGACGACGGGACTATGGCCAGTGAGCCCGGAATCAGCCGACGGTGCCTGGGAGAGGGCCTGACTGGCCTGGGCAGGGGGTTTTGACAGGCTGGGAAGGGCCGAAAGGCCTGGGTGACGGCGCCGACGGGCTGGAAGGGGCCAGAAGGCCTAGGTGACGGCGTCGGCGACACAAGCGGGTGGTGCCCACGGCGGGCTACTGCTGTGGTGGTTAGGTTTTTTTTTTTTTTAGATTTCCCTAAGCTCTGGATATCATGTGGTGAAAAACAAAAAGTCTCTATATTGATATGAGAGAAGTACATATATATAAGTATATTAGACATCCCTACTATAAATGAATATCCAATAATCCGTTTAGACATAAGACATAATAATAACTATTCTAACATAAACAATTGAAAGAAAAGAGAATTCTCTCTTCAAATTATTTGAAATTTGAAATTGCCATTTTTGTCAAATGAGAAACCCAAAGATTATATATAAAACAATGCATTCTGTTGTGTTTTAAGAAGCGTGTCACAGGAACAATTCTATTCCCTGTTCCCTCTGTAACAGTGCTGTTGCAAACCGTTTCGATGCAACAAACAAAGTTTCTCCTCTCTTACAAATCAAGTTTTGTCCAAAGCTCTCCATACTTTCTTTTTTGAGTTAGTGGTGTGAGACTCTAATTCTAATACAGTTCGTGCGGGAATATTGTCACCTACCATTATGGCTCCAGAAGAACCCATTAGCAACCTATGACAGAACACTTCTTTAAGTCAATGGCACAACAACCAAATTCACTGAATCAATTTTATAATATATTGTTATGGTCTTCATCTATAATTGCATGCACAGAAAGTTAATCTTTTGAATTTAATCTTTCTCACAATGACCCTAAACTAATTTCTTGCTGACCAATGTTACTGCTTCATTAATGTTGGGTTCTAAAACTGAATGCTCCTTCACCAGTTTCAACAATTCTAAATAAGGTTCAGATCTTTCTTCTCTTTCCTCAGAAAAAAAAGCTTCATATCTCTCTACATCTGGTTTTTAGTTGATAGGAGATGATTCTGGGTGTCTAATCGCAAAACTCAGATCATATGAATTCTAGGGAGGGCATGCTAATAATTTGTCCAAAAAAACTGCCAAGTATGTAAAATGATGAGTTTTCATAGAGTATTAACTTTTCAATTTGCAGGCCACAGAGGGACTTCTAATGCCACGGCAAATCCAATTTTATTTGATTATGAATAAAGAGAACAAACAAGGCATCCTTCAAAGAAACTTTGGACAACAACTTGAACTTTGAGCAAGGTAACAAATATTAGCACCAGGATTACTCCTAGAGGTGTCAAGACGGATATTATAATATCGATACCAAAATTGCAATGCATGACTTTGGAATAGTTACATATAATACAATTTACCATAGAGGAGGATGTGTATCTTACTTCTTGCCTAAAAAATGACTTGTTTCTCATAGTTCTCATTCTGTTGTAAAGATGAAGCTACTCCCCTTAGGTTTCTCTCATGTTGTAGCGTGTAAACTTTTTGAGCAATTGAGTGACAGCTAGCTGCAACAACTCTATGGATCATCATCATATGGTGCAGCTGAGGGCACGGTTGATGGAAGAATGATGTTGGGTCTTTCAAGAATATGGAAGCTAGTACGTAGAGAAGTATTTTGGGATAGCTGGCATAGCTGACTATTGCCAGTTAAATCCAATTCCAAGAGCTTCCCTGCATGAGAGAGTGACACAGTAAATAAGGTTACTGGCATTTAGCAAAACAATGCAACAACTATTTTCACGATAGCTAATCAGCAGAACAGTCTCCACAAAAGTCCACCACAAAAGTACGAAGACTACCAGTTTTATGGCAGACTTTTGTGAAGGAGATATTCAAATAAGACAAATAATCACAAAAATATAGAAGAAAATGACAATGTAATAGACAAGTCAACTCTTGTAAGATGTCAATAATCTTGGCCAACCAACCAACAGCTGATTCATGTTGTGAAGATTAGAGGGAAAAATATTGATATGTTCTTTTATTAATGACCAAAGAGTACATATATATAAGGTTTATTAGATATCCAACATAAACGAATATCCAATAAGCTACTACTATTTAATAAAACTTTAATAATAATAATATAAACATAACTTTAACACTCACTCTTAAGTTAGAGTATATATATCAATCATGCCCAGTTTGATATCCAAGACATTGGTAAATATGCCTACAAGCTGCTCTGAAGACTAAGTGTAAACACCTCTAATCATCATATCCCGTACATAATAGTAATCTACATCAATGTGCTTTGTATGCTCGTAGAAGATGGAATTATTGAAAATAAAAATGACAGTTTGGTTATCACAATGCATAACCATATGAGTGTCCACAGAGAAACTAAGCTCAATTAAAAGAAATCTGATCCATATTATCTCACATGCAG
The DNA here is from genome assembly GCA_024699735.1 of Posidonia australis. Taxonomy (NCBI): domain Eukaryota; kingdom Viridiplantae; phylum Streptophyta; class Magnoliopsida; order Alismatales; family Posidoniaceae; genus Posidonia; species Posidonia australis. The sequence continues at coordinate 25,166 of JAMKQA010000952.1, read as the reverse complement.
ACTAGACCATACGTCTGTATGCTGCCTCGACACACGATTTGAATATGATATTCTATTTCTTGCTCCACCAAGTAACTAAATTACATCCAACATAAGTACAAAAGGTAGAAATGAACTTTTTGTCTCCTCTATTTTCTGCATATTCAGACTCTAAATAAGCCTCAATCTTTAGGTAATTATTCTTCCTATAGACAAAACCTTTACCTGAGACACCTTTGATGTAAGCTAACACGCATAAGGCGCCATGCCAGTAGATCATCCTAGACTCATGCATAAACTAACTTAGAAAACTGACTACAAATGCTATATCAAGATGGATAGCAGTCAAGTATCATATCTTCCCAATCAAACGTCTGCACTATCTAGGATACTCGAGCACTTTGAAGAATTGTCCCAAAACATGGGACTCTACTTTATAGGAGTCCTCTTAGGCTTGCAACTCAAAAGACAATGCATATTTTCTTTGAGACAATGTCATTCTCCCCCTAACATATGCACACTTAGTGACTAGCCAAGATCCTTAGTGACCAAATGTGTCTTAAGATACTTCTTGGTCTCATTAATGCCTGTAAAATCATTAACCGTCAATAATATATTATTAACATAAACAGATAGAATCACTATATACAAGGGACTTGTCTACTTAAAAAGTATAAGAAATGATTTAACAGGAATCTCATTTCTTGTTGAACATTCAAAATAATGGTGTTTGTCCATTTGATCTGAAATGATTTCAAAGGAAATTATTTCCTTAGCCTTATGGAGTATATAAACCCCAATCTTTTTCATTTTCCACCCCTCTTTCATGAAATTTCAACAGAATTTCTAACCCTTAGCCTGCCCCATCCTCTCCCTCTCCCTTATATTCGTGTGACGGCCTTCCTTCCTCAAATTGTTCTCCTCCTCCTACCCCTCCCTCCTTGCCCCGTCCTCCTCCATTTCTGCCACCTCTTCCTCCCTTCCTCCTCCACCTCGTCCCCTCCCCACCCTCCTCCTTACCCCTCCTCCTCCTCGTCCTCCTCTTCCCTTCCTCTTTGTGCAACAGTTCCTCTTCCTTGACCTATCCTCCTCCTCTTCCTCCCTTCCTCAAGCCAAACAATGCATAAAGATATGAACTTTGAAACATATCAAAGTGCCAAGAAGTTGAAAACCAAAGAAATTAATAAAAATGGGAGAACTTCAAGAGTGAGAATCCAACGGCCTCGACTCACGGGCAAGCACCTGCCAGCCAACTATGATGATATGCCCTCCATTGCCAACTCCAGTGCAAGCACCTTCCCAAGCCCTTGACTTACGCTTAAGATCATCACGGTCCTCATCGACGGAAACAACGACGCTTCGCCCTTTAGGAACACTGATAGCATTTTTGTTCTTCCCCTTATCGTTTCTCGCCTTTTCCCGCTCTCCATCGCCTTTGATTCATCACCAACGTTTTAAGTTGAAATGCTACAAGTTATGTACAAGACAAAATTATGGCTTATTTTGGTGATTTGATTAATAATTGTAATTAATGAAGACTATTTGATTAATATTTTGGTTTATCTGGTATATTTTGTTGGAAAGTTGAATATTTGATTGATTTTTAATTTAATAATTGTAAAGTTAACAATGTTTACTTTCCTTTGGAATCAATTAATAAACACAAACATCTATATTTTAGTTTCTTTTGCTTTCCTGAATAAACACAAACAACAAGAAATCTGATCAATCGAAAATCAATTTCCTTTACGTTCCTCCTGACGATTCTCGTTGACTTTGCAATTCCAATATTGATAATTTGTGTCAAATTTTGTGCACAAACAGACTTTATGTGTCCTATGGTACTTCTTGTAAAAAACTAAATGATTAACAACAAAAATATGAAAACCATCCTGTATAACAACTTTGTTGAACTTCTCAAACCATGCCCGTGAAGGCGTGAACTTTACCTAAGGCCAAAGATAACCTTCTTCGTGATATACTCTATCCTTTTCTTGAGCAATGTATCTTAGAGGTTGTTCCATAAGCACGTGATCTGACAAGTTACTATAAAGAAAGGTGTCCTTGACATCTAATTGATAAGGCTCCCACAAGTTACCTTAAAGGAAGGATTTACCTTTAAGTCATTTTAAGGATTTATGTAACAAATTTGCCATGTATAATATCTATACTCCAGCTTGAAGAGTGTTAGAATGGTTCGGTCATATGGATCCCTATACGGGTATCAATTTACTATTGTGATGTCTTATATTTATATATATAGGAGTTTTGTAATGCCTTTTTATGTTTTTTTGAACAACAACAACCACCTATGCCCTTTTGTGGAGATGTGCAACAACCTTACAAATCTGAATATTATTATGTTTTTAAACGCCAAAAGAACTTATTTCCGACCCAGATTATAATAAAATTTTCAATTCATGAATAAAAAGTAAGACTCACTAGGTATTACGATGGAGACATGTTGCTCATGGAAACATCCAACCCATACCTAACTAAGTCGTCTACCTATCTTCGTGGCACTACACCACCGACATGATAAGTGTTTCCACGTAATTTTTTTTTATTTAGATAATGTGTACTTTAAGCATCATACCTAACACAAATTATAAAGTATGCATGCTTTATTAACATTGCCCATAACTACGTATTTTTGAATACCCAACAATAAATTTCGTACATTCATAGATGATCGAATTGTTAACAATAAAGATAACCACTTGATTATCACAATGTATAACCATGGAAACATTTACAAGAAAGACAAGCTCTATCAAAAATGACCTAAGCCACACCATCTCACACGCTATCTGCGTTATGGAGTGATGCTTTGCCTTAACTCTCGAACAAGAAATAATGTTTTGCTTTTCACTTCGCCAAGTAACAAAGTTGCCACCAACATACGTGTAGTACCCTGATGTACACTTCGTATCTCTTCTATCGCCAACATAACTAAAGTCAGAATAAGTTTCAATCTGTAAGTAACCAATCATCCAATAAACAAGGTCTTTTTCTGGAACATTCTTGATGTAGGCCAGAACATGCAATGCTCTTTACCAATGAATCATCCTAGGTTCATACATAAACTGACTGAGAAGTCCAACTGCATAAGAAATGTCAAGACAAATGACAGCGAAGTAAATTAACTTCCCAATCAAACGTCTATATTGACTAACATCCTCAAGAAACTAAGAAGAACTATCCTAAGAAACAGGACTATAATCTATAGGAGTACTCTCGGATTTAAAACCTATAAGTCTATTTCTTAAAGTAGATCTAATGCATACTTCCTCTGAGATGATACCATCCTATCTCTAACATAGGCAAACTTAATGTCTAAAAAATACTACAACTTTCCCATATCCATAGTAACAAAGTGAGTTTTAAGGTACTCCTTAATCAGACTAATCCTACAGAGTCACTACCTGTCGATAATATATTATCAATATATACTGCTAGAATAACACAACCTCTAATGCTCTTCCGGTACAAGACAGAATGATCCACTGCATATCTCTAAAAACTACTGTCTGTAACAACTCAACTATACTTTTCAAACCATACTCGTGGATTTTACATGATACCATAAATTGTTTTCCTAAGTAAACACACACGATCCACTCTTGAGCAACATACCCTAGCAGTTGCATTATAAGAACCTGACGAGACAAATCACCAATAGGAAACATTCTTAATATCAAGCTGACAAAATTTCCATGATTGATTTGTAGTAATGAATCGAAGAACTTGTATAAAGTTGAGACGAGCTACAGGTAAAAAGGTCTCTATATAGTCAACACCATATGTCTACGTGTAGCCATGAGCAATCAAACAAACGTTGAACCTGTAAACAAACTCATTTGTCTTGTGATTGATTGTGAACACCCATCTACAAATGACTATATTGGTGCCTACAAGGTGTACAACCAAGTCCTAAGTATCATGAGACACCAAAGCTTTCATTTCATCATCCATAACTACCTTCCAATAAGGAACAAGAAATATTTCCTGATAGTTCCTGGAAGTAGACTTTGTTGAAATGAACAAAGCAATGCTATGAAAAGAAGGTGAAAGGCGATCATAAGATACAAAATGAGAAATAAGATAAGCTATAGTGGAACGCTAATCCTTCCACATAGCAATAGGAACATCAAGGTTTACGATAGTTAGATCCATAGACGTGTCGAAGGATGACTGAGCTTAAGGTGGTTACCTATGACAACGATAAGCCTGCAAAAGACGAGACAAATTTTGTTACACAACAAGAAAGCTATCATTATCTGTGGTCAAATCCACAACAAGTGCAATAAAAGAACACTACATGGAACAGAATCAAAGTTGAGTGTGGACGCAAAAAATATAACATCTGCAAAAACAATGTAACAACGACTGGATAGATGAAAACACCGATATACTTTTTGAGTTCTAGAGTACCCAACAAAAGCACATTTAATAAATCGAGGACATAGTTTGTCAAGACCTACTAACATATCCTGAAAAAAACCAACACTACCAAAAAATAACTCTAAGAGCCAAAGAAAATAACTTCTTCTCGGGATGTAAGCACCTGAAAGGCACTTCACTACCAGAAGGAGCGGACAACATTTTATTAATAAGATAAGAAACAGTAAATACAGTATCAGACCATAAATACTTTGAAACATTCATCTACAACATAATAATACGTGTAATATCTAGAATACTTCAATATTTACGCTCAACCACACCATTCTATTGAGATATATGAAAACAATTAGTATAATGAAGAATACCAAGAGTGACACAGTAAATTTGAATATCAATTTGAACAACTTCGAATGCATTATCAGTGCAAAAGAATTTAGTGTAAAAACAAATTGGTTTATTATTTCTATAAAAAAAATTACTACAACAAAGACCAGAAAACGATCTCAAAGAAGATAAACCCAAGATGCCTGTGAATAGTCATCAAAAAACACAATATAATATCTATGACTAAATACAGACGACACTCTAGCAAGATTTACACATCACAATAAATCAAATCAAATGGACTCTAAGTAGTACTAAGACTAAGACGCCTATAAGTAGTATCATGATGCTTATCTAACATGACTCACAAACAAAAGAACTCACAAAAACATATGGTAAAGCCTGTTGAAGCTTACGATAAGACGAGTGACCAAGCCGACAATGCCACAATAAGGACAACTCCTATATGAATGCAAGAGATGCTAATCCTCCATGTATCTCATCACAAACAAACAGATACACACCATTTCATGCTCACAACCTAAATTAATCCTCTTTGTTCATGCTCACAACCCAAATTAATCCTTTTTCCTGTCTACAAATCCTGAAAGATACAATGAAAATAGAAAAGTCATACAATAGTATAATTACTTTGTAATGGCACTGATAGATAGAAAATTCACAAGAAAATCAGAAACATAATGGACTTTGTCAAGTGTAATCTAAGAAGAGACACTAACAACACCTTCCCCAGATACTAAACAAGTACAACCATTAACAATGGAAACGAAATGGATAACTGAGAAAAACGAGTCAAAAAGTCTTGTGTACCTTGACATATGGGAGAAAGCACTATAGGCAATAATCCAAAAGTTATCCCTAGAAACTAGTAAGACACTAGTACCTGTAGTAAAAGCATGTGATACTATAACAAATGGTTGGTTGACTTACAACTGCATAAATCGATCATAGTTAACATGAGAAATGGATAGTCTGAGTAGGTTGATTTGTAAGTGATGTAGTGAAAAATGTCTCTGTAGTAGCATAAGCAGAAGAGATGTGGAGACTTGTCAAACTTTACCTAACAATTATTCGATTGATGGGCTAATTAGCCACAAAGCTCACACTATGGTCATCCTCCCCCCGTAAAATGATCACCACGACCACAACCACGACCACGAGAAAAAGCAACCATCACAGACTGATCTGGATTAGCAACCAGTATAGCAATAAAAATCCACAAAACTCTAAAGAAGGTGGACTGTAAAGAAGGAACGGTCTCAGCACTAGAAATCTATCCCTACATTTGTGATCCCAACTCTAGGTTAAAACCAAACATAAATGCAACAACAGAAAACTCCTTATGATACTCCCTCATCTTGGAGATATCTGCAACAAAGGATTGATAAATCTCTAACTCATCCAGAAGTGCATAAAGGGACGTGATGTAGTCCTATACTGAACGATCGGCTTGCAGAATAGAAAAATCTACTCATATATCTGAAAAATATTTTTCTCATGGCCATAGGTGCTATTCAAGGTATCCTAAGTCTTCCTCGTAGGTTTGAGCATCAGGATGCCTCTAGTAATGCTCTCATCCATACTGTTGACAAGTCAAGATATAATGACATAATCAACAGTAAACTAATATTCATAAGCAACATCCTTGACATCAAGGATTATGTGTCAAATGACGAATCTTCCTATAGGTGCCAAGAAACGTCTCAAAGACTTGAGACCAAAGCAAATAGTTCTCTCCATTAAACTAGAGAGACGTACTATTCAAAATTTTCACAAGTGCATCTCTAGATAAGGGAAAGGGGGCCATAAAGTATCAATAACAGCAGCAACACGATATAATCAGAGATAAACAATAGCAAAAAATGGTACTAAAGTATCACAAATAACTTCACAAACATGCAGTCTCAATCTGGGGCACCAAAAGGGATAAAAACAACCTCCCAAATGTAGGCTCAATTCGGGGACATCAAAGAGAAGAAAAGGGATGTCAATAGCCTAGATCATGGCAAAAAAAAAACTCACTGGCAGGACTGCCAAGCTGCTGGAGATGCTGGGAAGACCCGATAGGCAAGAAAATCCACCCTTTTTTGTATGTCAAAGGTGGAGGAATCCCTAGAGGGGTTGGACGACGACAAAGGAGGTCCTAAAAGGGCCTAGTGACATCAAAGGAGAGGATGGAAGTTAATGGAACGGTCAGCGGGAGAATTGGAACCGATGGAAGACCGACGTCAACGATGGGTAACAAGCCTCAGGTGCTGACAGCTGTTGCTAGTGGTTCGACAGCTAGGGTTTTTCCCTCTCTTTTTAAGGAACGTTGCTCATGATACCATGTAGATGGAGAAAATGAAATTATCTTTACGGATGATTGGAGTTACACATATATAGAGTCATTCAGTAAATAGATATCCAATAATCCAAATAGACTAATAGCTGATTAATACGTCTAACAAAGATATTTGATAGTGTCACAAGTGTCTGGAAATGCTTTTGCAGAATTTCACTCCCTACCAATGCACAACTAGGTGGGGAAGATCAATTCCTACTACAAAGAGTGAATTTGTTTATAGCATTAATCAAGATTTTATTTAAAAAATTTGAAATGGAAAACAAGAGAATTTGCTCTTAAAAGTGACATAAATCTGAACTTTTGGAAATGGATTGAAGAACAATTATGGTAGGCATTTGACACCTGATGAATTTGAGGACTGGAATTAGTTATCAAATATGATCTAAAAACCAGAAGTTTCTCACAGTTGGCACCATTGTGGTGTAACTTGTAAACCATCAAATACCTATAAAGTGAATTTGGCAAGTCAATATTGCCTATTACATGGACACGTTGACTGTACCATGTCTCGTCTATAGACATCCTGAAGAATTATGGATTACTTTTAGTCAGACATCTGCTTGGAATGTTTCGAGTCCTCATCAAACTTAAGATTTGAATATTATCCACATTGTTTGATGGAAGACAAGTTAGAAGTATTCAAAGGATATTCCTATGTAATTTTATTTATTTTGATATGCATCCTAGATGATGCTTATTCAATTTGATAAGAATGATCCTAACCTTTACATCAAAAAGAATTTGCCTTACTTTGAGAAGTTATTGTCTTCATCACCATTTCTGTCACAAGGTCTTGGATTTAGTTAGGATCATGGTCATTCAGCTTGATTTGAAGTTTCAAATGTCGCAAACATGGCCACGCAATGACCATTAAATCCTAGGAGGAAACAGGGTCATATCAACAAATTGTATCACTTCCTAGGCAATCAGCTTTAGTCTTGCCAAACATTGTTAATAGAGAAGACGACTAAAGCAACACCTCCAACATAATACATACCTTTTGACTGCTTTAGAGCAGCATATATTATCTCCAATGATTCATATGGCAAAAAGTTATGGCCAGCATCGATCGCAACAAGTTCACTAGCCTGCAATATGACTTTGGAGACAAATCTTGCCGCTCCAATACCACCTCGATTTTTGCTGCAATCAAAACAGTATGATAAAAATCCTGTATGAAGAAAAAAAACAAAAAATACATGATGATTGGGAAATTTAGAGCAGACCCCATTTTGAGATAAACAAGATCAACATTCTTTGGCAAATTTTCTTCTAAGTCTTGAAAACCTATTGGACCCAATCCAATATCTTCAATATTGAGTTCTTTGACACTTGAAGTACTCAAAAGATTTGCAAGTGGCAGTGCCATCCATCTGAATACATTCAGTATAAGAAAAATATCTAGCACCAACACGAAACAAAAGTCATCAACACAAACAAAAGTAAACGAACTAGCCTTCCAAGATCATTTTCTGCAATAGAGAGACAATTCAATGTTGAATTCGAGCTAGGAAGAGACATCAACAGTTGAGCCACTCCAGTACTAGACAGGCTGCAGTTCTCCAATTTTATGCTGGATAGAGGACATGGTTTCGCAAATGACCAACTAAAGTATGGCAACAAGCTCCTGTACAAGTCATATGATACTCATGAAAACTGGAAAATAGGATTTCCCACCAATTAACAAGCAGAATAGTACTCCACCCCTACATGTTTGGTAGTTATTCTCTTCAAAACAAACTAGAAGCTGCGATGCAGAAAGTGCAATCAAGATTTTGTGTAATTACAACATAAAGATATGAAAAATGAGTGAAATGGAAAAACAACAACCATGCCTTTAGCCCACCATGTATGGTTGGTAACATGAATTATTTCTCACCATTTGGTTATATTGAAATTTGAAAGTAGTTTCCTTCATTAGATTATGCATACTCAGTTCCTTATTTACTATTATTAACAACGTAATTGGGTATTCCGCTACCCCATCTAGCCCCATCTATATGAATTTGTTCCCCTTCCTTATGGGTGCAGTAAGATGAAAGGTATTGACAAAATAAGCATTAAAATAATAAGGAGAATAGAAAAACTCGATATTTGATAAAAGAAAGCACTGGAACATTGATGAGACAGCTGACAAAGACAAACAATCACCACCTGATACCACCATCTGTAAAAGGATTGTCACTTATGTCTAAGTAACAAAGATTAGGCATATGAGCCAGAACTAATTTTAAGTCTTCTACATCATCCTTGCCCAAGTTGTTTCCCCTGACAATGAGAAATCACACAAGACATCAAGCCAGAACAATAAAATGTCAACTACCAATCTTTAAAGAATGGTTAAGAAGGGAGCCACCCATTTTACATACCTAAGGTTCAGAACTTGTAACGACTTTAATGAAGAATCTGACCTTAGACCTGGTGGAAAGGTACATCTTGGCGCAATGTTAGACTTAGAAAGCCATCCTGCGATCTGCAAATCCTTAACCATCTATAAATATTAAGACAATTTACTAAAAGTAATAAAGTAATGAGTAACACTTACTGATTATCATACAGATGATGATATTATTACTCACATTATTGTCTGATATCTCAAGAGTAGATAAACGAGATGAGGAATTAATAAGAGCATCAAATATTGATTTTGCTACTGTTGGATCCATTTGAGTTTCACAAAATTTTAGTGAAAGCAAGGACCTGATTAAAAAATGAAATATTTGGATTTAATAAGTACTGCCCATGTGACACACATATTATTTAGATTTTAGAGGTTAATAGACTAACTGTGAAACAATGCTGAAACAGTAGCAACATCATGTCTTGAAAAAGAAACTACTAGAGAAGAGTGTAACTGTATAAATGTGCAGTAATAACAATACAGCAATTATGTAACTCTAATGAAGTGAAGATATGAGATGAATTAGTATGGTAACGCTATATCGTAGAAAAGAAAGCTACTATTTATATTCAATTTTGGTAAGCCATGGCTTGCTAACTTCTTGTACTAGAGGAGGCTAGATCATAAAACTACAACAATATAACGTGACCATGTTTTACAACCTAGGACATCTACATGTTTACTCAGTAAGCAAATTTAATCATAAAAATAAGAGCAATAAATTTTTATGATATCTTGATATAAATTTAAGTTTGCTGCAAATAGTATGCAAGTATATTTTTTTATTTGCAAGTTGTGTCACCTCCACTTCATACAATCTATGAGCAATTATGTTGCATACAAATATTAAATGAGCTATTGTTGCGGATTTGCACCATTGTATGCATGTCTTTGAAAGTTCTTTTTATTTTAAATATCAGATGTTGTTTTTTTAGCTTACATTTAATTTATTGGCATATTCTTAAAAGAAACAGTGAAAACAATATTTATTTTTCCCAATTTCATGTGCATTGGAGCTAAAAAACATTTTTTTTTTTGCAAAGCAAAGGAAAACAAGCCCTCAAGTGTATGTATATATAAATATATCAAAAAATCATGTACAAAGATCACAGAGCATCCACAGGTCCTCCAAAATAGATACAACCACTATACAAAGAAAGCACACTAACAAAAACCAAGGATCACCCTAGGATTTCATCCCTACAATCCCCAAAATAAAGTCTCAAATTTGATCCGGAGTTCAAGGACTATGATGGGCAACAAAAAGACGAGCATTCCTCTCTTGCCATATGAAATATGCCAAAGCCTACAAGACAAGCAACATTTGCTGTCGAAAAGAAGCAGTAGCAAGCTCATAAAACCTTTGCAACACCTCCTAAATAGTGCCACCAAAGAGCCATAGAGTCTATGCATCTAGCGATACCATCGCCCAGGAGAACGAACAACCGAAGAAGAGATGATTAAGATCTTCATACACACAACAGCATAAAACACATCGTGACACTATATACAAATCAAGCCTGTACATCCTATCCTGTGTCTTGATTCTCCCATGCATTACAAGCCACATGAGAAAGGCATGTCTAGGAATACAGCCCCGATACGATACTGCTGGCACCCATGATACCAGCGAAGCACGAACACAAAGAGCATCCCAAGCTGATTTAGAAACGAAGAACCCAGAAGAATGAGGCAACCACAACAAAGGGGAAATAGAGGTCAAAGGAGACATAATAGGTCGAACATAAATAAGTCCTTGACAAACCCAAGGTGGTTGTCTGCAAGAGCCACAGACCAAATAGAGTGGTACTTAAGATATTTGACCGTCATCCAGACAAAGCCTCCCTTCCTGACACAAACTGCCAGAAACACTTCAGCATCCCCACTATGTTAGTATCCCCAAGCCGATGGAGATCAAGACCACCATCAAGCTTCAGCCTACAGCAAACATCGCAACACACGGCTGACACACGGCCCTCCTTCCATAAGATGTGAATAAACATCGATTTAACCTCAGTAATGACCACAGCCGGTAGCCGGAACACTACAACCCAATGGATGAGAGAAGACTCCGACACTAAACAGATCGACTAACACCAACCAGCCAAAGCCAGGAATTTCCTTCTCCAACCAGCAACCTTAGCCCGAATTTTGGAGAGCAGAGGCATACAATGATCTTTCATTAGCCTCTTCGAAATCAATGGCAAGCCCAAGTACACTAAGGGAAAATGTCCCTCATTGATACCAAAAATACAAGTACTAGCATCCTTGTCCACCAAAGCACCCCCAAATACTACCACACTCTTCTTGAAATTGACATGCAACCTAGAAGCCTGAGAAAACAGCATAAGGACTTTCTTAAAACCACAAGCATTAGCAACAGACGCCATTCCAAACAACATAAGATCATCGACAAAAAGGACGTGAGATACCCTTGCCGTCCCGTATTGGAGAGGAAGAATAACCCCCACCTCAGTAGCCCGATCCATAAGCCAAGAGAAAGCCTCCATGGCCAAGACAAAAAGAAATGGAGCAATAGGATCGCCCAAGCAAAGACGTTTAAGAGCAAGGAACAGCATAGACGTGCTCCAATTCCCATTAACGAAAAAAGACGCCAAAATCATAGAAGACACGAGCATCCACCACTTAGCATCAAAGCCCATTTGAGCCAAGACTTCAATAAGAAAGGACCAGCTAATTAAATCATAAGCTTTCGCCAAATCAACCTTACACAGTAACTTAGATTGCCCCCTCAGAAGATGAAAACAACTAACAAGTTCATGCACCATGAGGATAGCATCAGTGATTGGCCTTTAAGAACAAAGGCACATTGAAAGGCCCCAATCAGTCAAGGAAGGATAGGCTTAAGCCGCACAACAAGAAGCCCAGAGATTATGCAATACAACACATTGCACAAGGAGATCAGCTTATAATTAGAGAATGTTTCCGACGAAGGATGCTTCAGAATCAACTTCCAAGTAGTATGGTTCACCAATTGAAGAAGCTTTCCAATACAAATAAAATTATTGGCAGCACAAGGGAAGTCATCCTTGATAACATCCTAGGAAGCATGAAAGAAGCATACAGTATAGCCATCCGGACTCAACGCCTTCTCCACATTCATTTCCCAAACAATGCTCCGCAATTCTTCAAGTGAAGCCATTGCAAAGAGGCCATAGCTATCCAAGTCAGTAACCGTCCTCTAAAAGAGATTCCATGGTAAGGGCTCATAGGCACACCCAGTACCAAGAATTCCCTTGGAATCTGACGTAGCTACGCCCAGAAGTTGGTCATCCCTCAGTAAACACCCCTGAGCATCGTTCAATTTCCTAAGTTCATTCTTCGCACGACAAATTAGGAGAGACTGATGAAAAAAAGAAGAGTTGGAATCTCTAGCCTTGAGCAAGAGAATCCTAGACTGCTACCTCAACACCCTCTCCTCATGATCAAAAGCCTCTTTAAGGTGACGTCAGAAAAGAGCTTCTCAGTGATATAAATCAAAAGCCAATCCAGTCTGTCCCTCATCAATGGCATGCTCCTCTACTTCTTTAATTTCCTCCATAACATCTTCGATTTGCCCCCTCAACCTTACCACCTCCTAAGAAGCATCCCTAAGTGTCACCCTAGTCCATTTAGCAAGTCTTCATTTGGTAAAAACAAGCTTACAAATAAAACAATACATAGGATTTCCCTCAACCAAACATTGCCACGCACCACGAACAACATCCAAGAATCATGGATGATCAGCCCAATGGTTAAAAAATTTAAAAGACTTAAGCAATCGAAGACTCCTCAAGCCCACAAAGATCTCAAGCGACGAATGGTCACAGACTTGTCGATCCCCAAGGTGCCCATGACTTTCAGGGAACATAGAAAACCAATCTCCTGACACAAAGCACCAATCTAACCAGTAGCACACCAAAGTATGATCCCAACAACCTTGCCAACTAAAGAGCCCTCATGCCATAACTAACTCCATAAGAGCTTCACTCTCCAACAAATCATTAAACATACTAAAGGCCGAAGGAATAGGAGTTTGCCTTTTATGCTCCTTAGGTACCTAAACACAGTTAAAATTACCACACATGAGCCATGACACACCAGAATTATCACCCCGTAAACCCGTCCACAACGGTGCATGATCATAGAGCCAATTCCGAGCATAAACCACTGGAAGCCTGAAAGCCTTATCTCCCCAACCAACACTAAAAGAAAGAGTTTGCTCCATTTCCAAGAGCTTATTAAGAGATAGAACAGCATGATTCTAAAGGATAAGAATCCTACCACCCGAAGCACTTCCTAGATTATGGTGTAGAGAAGCCCTAGGCCAAATAAATCCATAACCTAAAATTTGCCTCCTCCATGTTGAACTTATGCTTAATAAAACAAACAACATCATAATCACCTTTTCCATTCTTCTCAACTAGCATAACTCGACAACTACCCGAGTTAACACTCCTCACATTCCATGATAAGATCTTCATTTAAAAAGGGGTTGGTCTAGAGGATCACCATCAATCCCATCTCAAGGCCTATTCTTCAACATTGGCCTACTAGACTCGACCAAAAGCAATTTGATTCTCCTTGAGTCAAGAAAGCTCCTGGCACCAAACTACAATAGCCTACCAAAGAACCATTCACTCTAAAAGTTGTTGATGCACCCTTCTTACCAAACTTGCCTTTCGAAGAGCCAACACCTTTCCCTTTAGTAACATCCGAATGCCCAACTGAGTCTGCACCAGCAACACAGTTAGAAGTACCTTCGACGACCCCTGTTGAGCCATAACTAGAGGATGTCCCCTGCCGTCCTCAAAAGGAATTACCTTCTCCTATGCCTTACTTCTAGCCACCAAATTAGCCTTAGCCACACACGTTTTTTCCTTGTGGCCAAAAGTAGAGCAATGAGTGCAAGGAACCGGTCGTCACTCATAGTCCACTCCAATTTCCTCCTCCTTGCTTGAGCTACGGTTGAACATTGGAATAAAAGTAGGCAAATCAAAGTCCAGTACCACTTTTACATAAATACGAGCATAATCCAACCACAAAGCCTCTGTTGTATTATTATCCATCATGATTGGCTTCCACAAAACACTACCTATCTTCCCCAACATACGAGCCAAGCAAAATTGAAAAGGAAGTGCCAGAAATTGCACCCAAAGCGAGATGGATTGCAGACAATCCACTTCAAATTTAGAATTTGGAGTCCACTTCTTCAAGATCAATGGGCGTCCAACAATGAACCATGGACTCTCCTCAAGAACCTTCTCAACGTCCCCAGAATTACTAAACTGAAACACGAAGTAACCATTACCCCGTGGCTTCACCTCAACCAAACCAGATAAGCCCAACAACCAATGCAGATAGGCCAACAGTCCCCTTCCTACTGGATTAGCCCCAATAACAAAACCCATAAGAACATTCGTCCACCGTGCCACCACCTCTGACACATCATCATCATTAAATTCCATTTCCTTTTTACCACCCACACATCCAGGAGAATGCTGACTCAAAAGCCAATTTACCTGAGGAGCCTGACCAGAGCCCTTACCAGATACAAGATCTGCCCGTCTTGTGACCAGACGCCTGGAAATGGAAGACATTCACCATGTTATTTCTTATTTAAACCTGCCAGCAAGGCATTCGCCATTCTGTAGTAGAGATCAATAAAAAACACAATAAACGGCAGCACTTTGACTCTATACCCATTTTTTTAAAGCTTATGGCTCAATAAATTTGAGTGAAGTGTCTATAAGTCCATCTACTATAACTTTTGTTGCATCTGAATGTGTTCTAAATTAAATGAACACCACCCCTCCCCTCCGACATACACACAAAAAACACACACATATGGGATAACGTCAAACCAATCAAGTCAACAAACTGAAAAACCTATCAATGTTACCTTTTGGATGATATGAAGCACAGAAAACCAGATAGAGAACCTGGCCCATATCCAAAAATGCTTGAAGACAAGAATGAGATGTGTTGAATGACATGTTCAGCACCAACTGAGTTGCATATTTCATCCAAGGCAGTGGATGGAAGCTTACAATGAAGAAACTTGAGAGATAATAGTGTATGTCTCTTCTGGCGTATCAGATTGCATACTCCCTCAACCTGCACAGAAGCAGGTCCATGAATGGCAATTTCAAGCAATTTCAGCCAGACCCTAATATTATTTCAAGTTAATTTAGTGAACATTCAATCATTAGGTTATCTGGAATCGTAGCTATTTATTTGGCAAGACTGGCGCACTTCTGGTTGACTGGTGGCTCTTGAGAATGCCCTTAGACATCATGAAGGGTACTCCATGGTGTATTTTCGAAACATTAATGCTCTAGACCATCTTCAATTCATAGAAGAGATAGAGACAAGTAAAATAAGACATTTGGTTTTGTTTTGAAATTTGTTTGTGTCTAGAGTAGTCCTCTGAAAAATGTATTCAAGTGAGAACATGAGAACACTAGTACACTACTTTCCATGCAATGGCCCCATCAACAATGTTTTGTTCACCTTTCCTTTGTAACATTCATGCCCTTTATTCCCACATTGATCACTTTACTTCCCATCTTTTCCATCTCCAGTTATCTTTGTGTGCATTTAAATCACAATGTTTAAATAGCTTCCTTAAAAAATGGCCATTTTTTCAGTTTTAAACTACTAATAAACATCCAGGTACTTCGTTTATGCTATACGCAATACACAAAACTACGCTTTTTATAGTCAGTATCTACATGATAGACGAAAAGGAAAGAAAGAGAACATTCCACAAAGTTGATTACAAGGCTTAGACGGAGAAAAATAAGTAACAGAAGAAAAAAAACACTAATTCAGAGCCAAGGGTTGCCCACTGACTCGCCAGTCCCCTGACAAATTCTCTTCAATTTTATGGAAAACCCCAACTCAGATGTGATAGGTGCCAAGCAACGTGACTTTCCAATCCCCAACAAATGATCTTCAACCTCATTATCCAAAATAACAATTATTTCCAGTCGACACTTTCTACTAGAATATCAATTGAAAACACAGGATGACACTTTTCCCTTCCAACTTTCTATTAGAATATCAATTTAAAACACACGATGACACTTTTCCCTTCCAACAGAAAAGGCCTATGAGAACTGTGGCACCCGACATCAAAATATTTTAATACCGAAAAGATCCCAAGCCTCCAAAATACAGAAAGCACATTCTTTTCCGAACAAAAGCAGCACCAACTAACTAAACAAAATGATGCCTTGAAATTCACCACATGAACACTAAAATACCCTCGATGTGAATTATATTTAGAATAGTCCTACATAGGAAAAAGTGAAGACAGAACTATGATTATATATAGATAAATCCCTCCACTCATAACCAATTAATTTTGAGTTGAATGTCTTATATTTTAATACCGTATCAGAGCTGAAAAAAGACTTAAATGGATCCAAATACACACACATCTACTATGTCCAAAAGAGACACTTATTAGATCTAAAAGATGCTACAAGTGAGGAGGAATATTGGAATAGTCCTACATTGAAAAAAGTGAGGACAAGACTTGTGGTTATATATAGATGGACCCCTTCACTAATAACTAATTGATTTTGAGTTGGATGTCCTATATTCTAACATGAATTATGTACTGCTATCAACCAAAGAAAAAAAAGACATCCTTAATGACAACATACAATATTCTAGCAGCCAAAACATCTTCATCCTGTGATGTAGTCCATACTTGTGGAATGAAGAAAAAAGGTGTTTTTGGTTTTTGCTAACATTCATTTACTAGAATCTTCAAATGTTATCAAAATGTAAGAAACATGTACAAGAGATGAGCACTACCCATAGATAAACAGCATGAAAATTAAAAACAGTTGATAATCTAATGGATTATAATAAGAAACAACCACACCAAAATCAGGCCATAAGTATGCATAAAGTTAGATAATTAGATGCTTATAAGTACCAAAGCAACAAAAATTGTTACTGAAGAATCCTGGGTACATTTTGGCTCTCCCATTTCAATGGGGGAAAAACAAGTAAAAGTGTCTATAGTGCAAGTATAAAGTAGATAATACATACATGAACATTAGATTTGATGTTACAGAATACCACATCTTGCAAATTGGAGGACCTTAGAAATTCCTGCCAAAACAAACTTAATGTTTAGAGATCACGAGCCAATCGACTGTAATAATCAATCATTTGTAATGATTTACTTACACATGTTTCAGCAATGCAAAGCACGTTTTGCAGTCTCAGATGTCTGCATTTGTGAAAAGAACTTAATTAGAATGTACACTATGGAAATTATGTTTTCAATTTTACACTACAGCAAATATAAATACCAAGTATAACTATGTTAGCTGCACAACTAGCATAAAAAATCAACAAGTATCATCAGATGTTCACTTGAGAATTGAAGTAAATTTTAGTATAGTGAAACCAGTGTTAAAATAGATGGATCCTTATATAGACATTTGTGTTATCTATTCATGAGGCTTCTTATAGGTCTAAGTATATGCTCTCCTATGTATAAAAAATTGTACTCTCTTTGTTATTAAGCAATATGATTCTCTTTCTCCTTGACAAAGTATCATACGTTAGAAACCCTAACCATCGGCCACCCCAATCCCATTACTGCTAGAACTATGCTAAAATACTAATAACAGCCGTTGGAAACACTGTAGCAATCCCTAAAGTCAATGAAAACAATGTAATAATCCCTAAAAGTCCACGACTACTGCTTATGAGGGGCCAAACACCACCAAAATTCCTTCCTCCTCTCCCATGATATAGGCATGCCACCTATGTCATGAGAGGTCAACTACCACCCGCCTAACTATCTACCAACTACTACTTGTCTAACTATCTACTACTACTGTTTCCGTATGTCTACCTACTTCCACCTCCTTTGGACTTAACATAAGAGAAGAAAGATGATGGAATTAAATTTCCATTGATTATTTGTGGAAAAGTCCAAAAAAATTCCAAAATTGCAAACTTTACTATTGTTACCTAAGGACTACCAATCTCCTCTCATTGGATTGATTAATGTCACCTTTTGGATGATTACCTACTACTTGTGCATGGTATACATTACCTTATGGCTGAATCCATTACAACAACTCTTGCCTACTGTTGTTGCATGTTTGCCTACTGTTGTTCCTATTACTGTTGTTACGTTTATTTCTTCTAAATTATGTGTTTCTTTATCGTAATTACGTAAGAATCAATAGCAGACTGTGTATGTTAGATGTTCTAACTTGAGGAGAAATGCTAGAATAAATGGATCCTTATATGGATCTTTGTATTATCTATTCTTGAGGTTTCTTGCAGGTCAAATTGTACTCTCTTTATTATTAAGTAATATGATTCTCTTTCTCCCTAACAACTAGAAAGTTAAATGAACAATTGTTTTGAGAATTTAATAAAGGTTTGATTGTTTGAGATGAGAAATACATAAGAACCTGTATAAGAAACACTACATTACACTACTCAAGAAGCATGTAATTTGCTTAATCATCATGCAAATGCAAAAGAAAACAAAACAAGTAAATGAATGTGAAAAATGTTGCAAAGCTTCTCGATATGTTTGTAATTATATACCAATACCAATTTAAGTTGAATAATCATTATGACAATCTTGCAAGTATAACAAAATGTCAAATAAAAAGATGCAGTATTCTTTGATTTATGTGAAGTCATGAGCCATACTGGTTCTTCATCAGCTTGATTTTTCATTGCCTGTATTAATCTATATCTTATATGTACAAGTTGTTATGTAAATTGGTCCTTTTTTAGATTAGCCAATCAACTGAAACAACTAGAAATACATACAAGATATTACGAGAGCCTACTGTACCTAGCATAACAACCAAACTTTTGGCAATGGTACGATAATTTTTTGTAATTGGAAGTCATTAGACCTATATCCTCTCTACAGCCGATGGACTTGACGATAGCATCTGCACCACATGTTAAAACTTTATTATAAAAAGAGAGGATAAGTTCTCTCAAGATCTTCACATCATAACATCAGTAGTCCTGACAGTTGCAAGGATAGAAGGGACAACAATTGATTACCAGAGATTTTCAGTTCATTGACGCACCCACTGAAACTGGGAAGCAAGGCCATCTCTGAAGCTTCATCAAAGCATCTGAATTCAAATCATATACTATTAGCACTTCTAAGAAGATGAGGAAATGTGAGAAAAAAACATAGCTACACAATTCAGGATGGGCATATTTGTATATTTTAGATTTTTCGGAACTACATTCTTTTCTCTTCCATGACTCCTGCAAAAACTCTCACCTCTCGGTCTTACTAGAGGGTTCTGACCTTTCCAAAAGCAGTGCTAAACTACAATAAAAAATGGATAAGGAGCACCTCACAATTTCAATACACATGACAAACATGGACTACCAAGAAATGTGGCCACTATGCAATAAAATGAAAAAGATACAGATCAAATCTTTCCTCTGTAAGGACTTTTCCCAGGACAACAATTTTCCAGTGAAGTGAAACACAAATTTTATGTTCAGATGTTAATAAGAAACATACCTTTGTAAGTGTTGTTCCCAGTACAGCTGCTGCCAGTCAATTGTTTCACATATTTCCCTTTCATCCTTGCTCTTCATGAAGCTGTGATTTTGCGACACTTTGGCATGCTCAGACCAACGCAATTTAAATAGGATCTTCCAAACACCATTCAAATCTATGGATCTGGAAAAAGGCCCCCATTTAAGATGCAACAAATTGACATTAGATAACTTATAAAGCCACACAAGAAGAACCTTCTACGCTTCCTTCCAGTATTGTGGGACTCGAGCTCACTAAATGTCCTGTTACAAAACAACCATCAGCTATCTAGGGAAACTGTAGAAGATAATGAAATAATGACTGACATTTTCCTGTAATGTGGTATATTATTCTTTAAGAAAATTTTTTAAATCGATCTCGGAAAGCCAGTCACAAGCCCATGATAAGCGAGTTACTTCTAACAGTAGCAAGGCAAACAGGATTGTACAGCATCTCTCAATAATGAACTTAATGATGCTTATTTGAATTGAACACTGATGAATGATGTACAGATCTAAGGGTTCGTTTAACTCTAAATCAGTTTAACAGAATCTAATATCACCAGTCTCAGATCAACAAACAAGAATCATAATAACAAGAAGCTTTATTGCCAATATTGGCCAATCGACACCAAGTACCCAATAGAACAAGGAACTACAGACCCAGGACCAAAAGCAGCTCGTTCTTCCTCCCAATAAGAAAAAAGATTGTCATTTGTAAGGATCTTAAGGCTTCTCCAGATGAAAGGTACATAGAAAATAAAGAATAGTAAGTAATTTAAAAACTTGTTTAACAAACACAAGCAAATAATAATTGAAATGAAAATTGAATATTAAATAACAAACATACAAAGAAGAAAATAAAAGAAATTGAAAACAAGAAAAACTTATAGTGATTCGGCCTCCCTGATTTAGTCCATTCATTGAGAATTTCCTATTTTGATCTTGGTTTTAAACCAAAATCTCATTGCTACACTTCTTGACAAAACCTTTGTCTACCTTCCACCAAAATCAGGATTGTTGTTCCTTACAATATGAAAAGTAAGTAGAATATGATAAAAATGACATACATTTTGAAGTACACTATTAATTTTCCAAAAACTAAGAAAGACAAGTTTGAGAATGGAAATGGTAACTAAGATTGAAGAAAGGAATGAAAAATGCTTAAAAAATGCCTCTCAAATGGTAGCTATTGAAGTATTTGTATTAAAGATACTCTTTTGTGTCAAAGGAAGTAAGTATATGTAGGTAAAGTAGGTAGCAAAGTTAGGTCTAACAACCTTAATGATCTTCTAATGGTTAGTCATTCAGTAGACCAAATAAATCATAGTTGTTGACAAATGACGAGTAATTTAGTAGATCCAAAAATTTCAGTATGTTAAATTAATCCTCAGTTATGAACATCTATAAATCTAGATTCTGGTATACCGAAATGATTCGGTATGTCCAAATGTACCTTGTAACTAATATATTGATTTTTTCAATGTACTTGACCTTCATTTTGGGTTTAGCTTTTTACTTAGGATTTTTGAGGTATTTGGGACATTATTACAAATATCTAAATACATGAAAATTACATTTACATGAATCTTAATTCCATAATACACTTGATCTTCTATCTTCATTTTGTTTTAACTTAAAATTGACTTAAATTAACTTAAGTCCATATAAAGACTTCACAAGCATCAACAATCTTTGCCTTTGAACATCTCTTTTTTGCACTTGGATTTTTTTTGTCAACAAGGTTATAAATAATGTTCATAAAACAAATAAGTCTTAAAACATGTTGTTATCATCAAAATTAGAGATAAAGATATATATAGTCCACAATCTACCCCATTTTGATAATAATAAAAATAAATACACGACAAGACCCTATATTACTAAACATAGGATATAATAAATGAATATGACTATTTTAGTGACAATTTTCTATTAAAATATGAATATGTTCATATTCAACACACAAACCTTGATTAGTATTTTCTATCCTATTTTGTCATAAGCAAAAACAATGAAGGCGTAAACTCAAATATCAAAGGAATATAAACAAGAACAATATCAAAAGATATGAATGAGAGTCATCAATTATCACCAAACTCAACTTTTATAATATATTTATTTAATCATATATTTTATCATAGAAAAGGTTATTCAATAACCCCCCCTCTTATAATGAGTATTAAAATTATTCAATAAAACTCCATACACATTATGCATAATAAGAAGATGTAAGATTGCCTGCATAGGTAAAAACCAGAAGAATTGTTGTCAAGAATATTATGACCAAGAATATTTACATGAGCAAAGAAATGGAAAGGAACCATGTACCAATTAACATTGAGCATGTAGATGCTAACAAGATAGATTTCAATCCATTTACAATCTCAAACAAAATTACAACATTACTACGACTAAGACAAATACTAACAAAATGAAATACAACAAGCTCCAACAAAAAATTTCCAAATCTTGTAGAGAAAGAAAAGGATGCCCATGAAATACTTTATGATCTCATTATAGTAGGAATCCTTTTTCTCCCCAGGGAATGCAACTTATTGATCCAAACAAGTGACATAAGAATCAAAATGAGAAAAAAGTGAGTTAAAATTGTCATTAAGCTCTTGCTTCCAAGCATAGGATTGTTTATAGAGCTCCTCCTGATGAAGATTAATGTTTACAATTTCAACTTGAATATTTGCAAGTTGTGCACTTTTACATTGATCTTCATTTTCTTCTTCTTCTATGGAAGTTTCTTTAACGTATATTTCAATTTGAACATTTAAGAATGAACCATAGGAAGTTTTGGATTTCATGAATTTAAGTGCCTTAACTTTTTCAAATGCAAGTTCTAATTTCTCTAAAGTCAAGAAATCTATGTATTTGGACATGACATCTAAAAAAGGCTCATTTGTAAGTTAGATGTCGAAATATTCAAAAAGGCTTGTAAGAGAAAGACCATACAATAACTTAACTTTAACGTGTTTAATACAATGGATCATGATTGACGAAAATTTTCTTTCTAACAACATAGACAACCTTATAAATGAATTCATTAAGTTCATCATTGTAACATTTCTTTTCAATAAGATTTACCACCACAATATATGCAATAATTATAGTTGATTTGGTCAAAAAATTAATTTTATTGAATTTAAAAGAGAATCTCTTATTTGTGCATATGACTTTTTTAACATTATGATATGCCCATCCTTATTCTTCAAACGAAGTATGAAGTCTAAGCAATTAGAAGAAATATTAAACACATGTCCGATAAGAATCTCATCAAATGGAATGGTTGCACCAAATACATATTCACCCACAAATTCAGATATACTAAGGTTTCCATAAAAATAAGATACAAGATATGGATAATATCTATTGATAAGAAATGGAACAAGCATTTGACCTTAGAATAAAGCAACAACATCACCAAGATTAGGAAACACAACCTTCCTTCCTGTTAATACCACTCAATTAAAACAACTCATCAAGAATCTTGAGGGCAGAATGAAACTAAAGCTTGCTTCCTTTTCCCTTTGGTGGCTACCATCATATTGAGAGCCATAGAATAAGATCAAAGAGGAAAAATGAAGAATACGAAGAGGATAAATGGAAAAGTGAACTCAACCTAGGCCAAGGAAGAGAGGAGAATGGAAAGGAAGAAATGAGCAAGTTATACGAAGAAAGAAAGGTTTCTTGCGATAAAAAGAAGGTTATAAAACAAGGTTATGCGACCTTGATAAAGCAACTCGATCGTCTAAACCTTGATCAGTGGAATGAATTGTCCACAGATAGATTTCCAATAAGCGAATTTAGTACACCGAAAATTTTCGACCAAACCTAGGCAAAAACAAAAAATGCAAGTCAACAATTGTAACACCCCGGTGCAACACAACAGTACAAGAACTCCTCAAGTACAACTAAAAGAATTAAATAGCAGAAATAAAATTAAAGTCAATCACCCAGACCTATGTGCGGCAAACGTGACTCGAAAAGATACACCAGACTAGACTGCTCCTACACCTGAGCACTTGAAACAAGGGGACAAGGAAAAACACGCGTGAGTGACAGGAATGTCACCCAGTACGCGTCCCAAAAACAACACTAAAATCAACTGAAAACCATTGCCAAACAACTATCATTGCCAAAACCACATGTTCAACTAGAAAACATGGAAAACAATGGCATTTCAAATTTTTTTTCCCTTTTCTTTCAAAACCTCATGCTCGTTCATAAGCCTTTATTCTCAACACTAGAGAAACAAATCATTTCATCTAGTTTCCTAGCCCAAAACATCATTTAAAAACTATCAGCACAATTTATAACAATCCGAGCTAGGAATTAATCCATACACACAAATCCACACTTTTCATTCCAAAAACTGATCGCATCACCCTGACCACAGGCGATCGACCTGGCCTTAAGCAACTGGAGAGGATTCCATGTCACCACACCCACACTACGGTGCCGCGGTGAATCACCCCGTACTGGAGTTCAACTGTCCCGACCGTAGCCTCAAAATGTACCCTCAAGGCTACAAGCACGGAGTACGTCCTAGGGACGCCCTGGTGCCCGAGCAACTGGGGACTCTAACCCCAGCCCCGTACAGCGCCGACACTGAGGGTAGTCCGGGTCTCTCATACCCCGGATCCTACAGTACCACCACAGTCTCAAAGCTCCAACCCCGGACCGCAAACACGGCAACCACATTTACCAAGGATACGTCCCCGACCTTTATTAAGGTCTCACTACCTCGTCGGCATGTCCTGCTTTCATTGTGATTCCTACTATATCCTTTAATCTCTTTAAAACCATAAACAATTATCTTTTCAAAACATTTATGAAAATCATTTTCCATTCATAAAGCTCTTTGCAAATCATATGCAATATGCATCAAATCATTACCGGTGGTCTTTAAACCTACACATTCTTTCATGGTCTTTGCACCATGCAATCACCCCTCACACGGGTCCATATTCATACACAGAAGCCATACATCAATATCTCATGCAAAACATCATTAAAACAACATGCTTGTATGCATTATCTCACAAGTCATTTCCATGCATTCCATACATTTATCATGTATTTATCCATATTTAATCATCATTTTTCTAT
>JAMKQA010000946.1:0-37091 GCA_024699735.1 Posidonia australis | reverse complement strand
TTCTCCAGTGTTGAGAATAAAGGATTATGAAAGAGCATGAGGTTTTGAAAGAAAAGAAAAGAAAATTTGAAATACCATTGTTTTCCATGTTTTCTGATTAAACATGTGGTTTTGGAAATGGTTTGTCGATAAGCAATGGTTTTCTTTTGCTTTTAGTGCTGTTTTTGGGGCGCATACTAGGTGACATTCCTGTCACTCACGCGTGTGTTTTCTTGTCCCCTTGTTTCAGGTGCTAAGGTGTAGGAGCAGTTCTAGTCTGGTGCATCTTTTCGAGCCACGTTTGTCGCACACAGGTCTAGGTAATTAGCTTTAATTATTTTATTTCTGCTATTTATAATTCTTTAGCTGTTCTTGTACTGTTGTGTAGCACTGGGGTGTTACAGGTAGAGATTATGCAAATCCAAGAAGCAAGGAGGATGGGGTATTATCAATATTAAAAACTTTGGAAGTGCACTCAAATGTAAGCTACTGTGGAAACTTCTTGAGACTAATCCCAAGCTCATGTGGATTGAATTAATTAAGTCTCGATATTTCTCACTCAATAACATTGGTTCCTTGCTAAATGTTGGTTCACCTAGGTCTCTATTATGGTCAAAACTTAAGAGATGTTTCCCTATTCTGAACACATTTTCTAAATTCCTCACTAACTGTGGAGATCAGACTATCTTCAAGGAAAATACTTGGTGGGAGATGGGGGTGCTAAAAAATATTCTTCCTAACCTATACTAGTTGTCTAAATTGTAAAAGGACTCAATAAAAAAATGTGGGTTAAAGTTCAATAGTGACTTTTTGGGCTAATTAAGCATCTTGGGGACAATAATCTTGACTTTGATATTTTGCAACACCAATTGGATAAATTCTCTGAGATTGTTAGCAGTTTACAGCTCAATGATGAACTTGATAAAATTATTTGCACCCCAACTACTAATAATTCATTCTCGGTTAAAAGCTGTTATGATTCTTTGAATGATGGTGGACTAAGATGCCCTTTCAATAATAGTATCTGGAATAGTAAGATTCCATTAAAAGTTAAACTCCTTCTCTGGTTGGCAACTCAGGATGAGATTCTATCCAAGGAAAATCTCATGAAAAAGGTTGGCAAGGGTACTATCTCTTGTTCATCCTACTCCCATTGTTGTGAAACCACTTCGCATATTTTTTAAACCTATCCAATAGCATCAATTATTTGGAGATTCTTTTTATCTAATATCTCAGCTATTCAGGCTGGTAGTTTGAAGGAAATTTAATTTCAGAGGTTAAATGCAAAATGTTTTGATAGTATTGTAGTATGGAATCTTCTCGTTCTAGCTGTATTTTGGATCATTTGGTTGGAAAGGAATAATAGAGTTTTTAGAAACAAATTTAAAGCAACTGATGTTATCATATTTGATATTATATCACTAATTAAATTTTGGTGAGTAAACTTCTTCTTAGGTCACAACTGTGAGGAATTATTTCATGATTTGGATAATATTCAACAAGCTTGGAACCAGGAGAGAGCTTACCTTGTAGTCCAGTCCATTGCTTTCTCGATTGGGCTAGTTGCACCTGGATCTAGTTCTACGACTACAATCCTAGCACATGTGGTTGAGGATTCACCTTATGATCCTCTCCTGCCAAAAAATTAGTACTTCTTGGATGAGTCTTGTAATTTGAACTTTTCAATTGGCTTGTAATATTTTTTGACTTCTAATTGGCCGTTTGGATTCAAACTCCATTTTGAACTGTACTTTGTGAACTTTTATCACTTGGTGGTAGCTTTCATAGCGAAGTGAACTTTAATGAATGATATTTACCGATTTTAAAAAAAACAATATAGAAGCAAAAGAGAGTGTGAACTCCACACGAATCCTTACAATTGCTCCAAGCTTCTCTAATAATAATGTGCAAGGTGATGCTTAGGCGCTCAATGTGAAGGTAAGATTCCCTAGGATGTCCTTTGTTATTATCAATGTGATGCTTAGTGGAACAAGGTCCTTGCTTACTACAATTTCTATTGTATTTGTTATTATCAATATAATGATATTTCAAAGTGAACTTTAATGAATGATATTTACCAATTAAAAAAAAAACAATATAGAAGCAAAAGAGAGTGCGAACTCAACACGAATGCTTACAATTGCTCCAAGCTTCTCTGATAATAATGTGTAAGGTGATGCTTAGGCACTCAGTGTGAAGGTAAGATTCCCTAGGATGTCCTTTGTTATTATCAATGTGATGCTTAGTGGAACAAGGTCCTTGCTTACTACAATTTCAATTGTATTTGTTATTATCAATATAGCTAGTGATTCAATAATAATTTTATAACTTCCTTGCAATTGCAATTGACAATATTTCTTATTGTATGTCTTTTCCATTTATAATAATAATAAGTTCTCATTGTAAATATTCACTAATATGTTCTTGAATAATTTTTATTATGACACTTTTAGTAAATACCATATCATGATTCAAATGTATTTGAAATAATACCTTGTTTTTGTCAGAGTTCATTGGATTCTCTTTTGACTATGGAAGCATTAATTTTGGACATAGTTATGACAGTATTATCAAAGATCAATAGAAAGATGAGGCTATTACATCGTCTATATAGGTTAGTTCACTACCATGCTCTTCTGAAGTCTAATCCCATGCTCCTAACATTACAATAGAATGGTACATTCAACTGAGGATAATTGTACATAATTGGAGAATTATTAGGCACTTAACTTGATCAGTTAGACTCATGTTGTTATTAAGGGAAATCTCTAGCCATGATTTGGACATTTTACAGTTATACTGATTAATTATAAGATGAGATTTTTACTTGTTGCTTGTTATTGTTTGTTGCAATTACTTGTTATTATTTGTTGCTTGTTGCTTATTATTGTCTATTGTAACTACTTGGTATTTGGATTTCTGTTGTTTGTTGCTCGTTTTCTTTCTATTATGTGTTTGGATTCTTGTTCGATGTCTTTGTATTGCCAAGGCTTGTTCAATGGATATATAGGTACAAAAACTTTAAGGAACATACCTTGAGAACTTGAACCATCACAATTTATTAACATTATATAATTAAGGCCTATGGGGCAATGTTGCCGTTTTTAGCTAAAGTGATGAACATGCTTCGATTCAATTCACTACTTTCTAGTCTTAGATTTGGGATTTTCATATGATTCTTGATTAAAGGATCACAATGATAACTAGGACTAGGCATGCTTCATAAATAGGACAGAGGAAATCATATGTGTAACTTAAATTGTCACATTTATTATCTTGAAGAAATCTAACATTCTAGTTGAAAGGAATTACTTGTGATTCAAATCATTTTGGTTGATGTCTTATTATGATTTTAGTTGAAAATCATTATTGTAACACCTGTAAAATTCATTTTGTAATTATTTACATTTTAATGAATTTATTCCTAGACAGGTGTTACTATTCTGAAGCCCGTTGGTGTGGTTTTGTGCTTTTGGGCTTGGGTCTCGTGGGTTGACTTCTGTTGCATGTCCCTATACGTGGGTGGCACTGTTCATTGCGACATTATGCTTGTGGACCCAGGTGTGGGTCTGTGTGGGGATCGCGTTCGTAGGCCGGTTGGTGGGAGCGAGTTGGTGGTGTGAGTTTGGTACGCTCGTGTGGCTTGAGGGTAGACGAGATGCGCAGTTGTACACGCGCACAACTACCACCTTGCATGGCTTCATAAACCCATGCGCAGCAGCCACGACCAGCTCACCCTTCCTCTCCTCCTCTTTTCCCTCCGCTCCGTCATCCTAAGCATGCCATCTCTTTCCCTCTCCCTCCACTCATTCTCTCTCCCTCCATTCACCTCCTCCTTCCCGTCTCTCTCACTCTCCCTGCCCTATTCCTCTTCTCCTCACATTCTCCTCTCTGTTCGGTGTGCTTAAGAGTCGACGAAGGCATGCGGTGGTGCGCGGAGCTCCGGGGTGGCCTCCTTGAGGTCAAGGAGTGGCCGTGGACGCATGGAGTCACCGAGGTTGGCCGGAGGTCGGAGTTGGGTCACTGGAACGCACATTGCAAGTACGCACCTCCAACTCATGTTTAGAGAGCATGAAAATGATAGAAATTGATAGGATTATATGTAATCTAGGTAAATTTTCATTTCTAGAATTTATTGCGATTTTATGAGTATTTATTGAGGCATTTATGGTGATTAATGGCGGCAGTTGAGTTTTAGGTCGTTTTGACCCTCCTGCTTTTGTGATGTTATATCTTGATGCATGGTAAATGATTTTTGATTTTGTTTGTTGGGTTTTGGAGTAAACTCGAGGGTCTACTTCTTATGTTTTATGTGAGATTTTTAGTGTTTATTTGAGGGGTCCGATCGGAGGTCCCACTTTGGGCGATTTTGAAATGTGGAGGTTGGGTTGTTTTCTGTTTTTCGCAAAAATCGACATACTAAACAATTTTGGTATGTCATTTTTCTATCAGATTCTGGTCGAAGTTTGGTTGTTCGATTTTGGACGGTCGACTGAATCAGTGGATTTTGGTCGACCGAACCATTTCCGGTATACTGAGTTTGACCTGAGTATTGACCATTGACCTGATTCGGTCGACCGCCCAAATCGGTCTACCGAATCAGGGATTTTCAGCATACCGAACTAGTTTTCGGCATGCCAAATCTAGGCCCAAATGCTTTTATAAAATGTGATTTTCGAGGGTTTTCTGAATTGGTTTGTAGTGTCCCTTTGAGATGGGATTGTGGGTCATCAGTGATGTCCCTTGAGACACTTGATGCGCCATTTTGCCGAGGTTTTGGAAGAATTTCCAAAGATATAAAAATGGTTTCAAAAATGATTTCAAAAGAAATGGTTGGCCCATTTTGGAAAATGGTTTTCTAGTTTTTTGTGTGTGGGTCGAGATAGTGTGGGACTGTGCCGTCGGGACCAGGGAATGTGACAACATTCTCTGGTGGTCAAACGTGACTCCCTAGTCAAGGTCGAGAGCTGAGATACCTGAGGCTGAGAGGCGTCGGGTCTTGAAAGTATGAGACTCCTTGACTATCGTCTCAAGGTTAAGGTTGTGATTCGTGGGTTGAGGTGTCTTGTGGTATGATGAGGAGGTATGATACTCCTGCTATAGCTGTGAGCACTAAGGCTAGGGTGTCGTCTGGTGTGGAGGTATGACACTCCCTCTTGAGTACCGTGTGTGGAGGATGCCATGAGGAGACGTACCCTGTGGTGGCCAGTGAGGGTGGAACACATGCCCCATAGCTGGTAGCGTCTTGAGAGACAGGACAGCCTTTCCAGGGAGGGGTTGGCTTTGTGAGGGTTCTCCGAATAAGGAAAACGCTGGATGGTGATCGCTTCTACACAAGGTGGCTTCATCGTGGTAGTGCAGAACATCGTGGTGTCTCCTTGATGAATTGCTTGTGGCCAGAGTTTGGTTGCCTGGCGTTGGGCTTCCCTACTGTGACATTTGGGCCTGATTAGCCATTTTTATGTATAAATCATGTTATTAATTGTAATATTGCTTAAATGGTCTATTGATGGATAATCTGTTATTTCTTGGATGTATGAGCTTGTGGTTGGCTTGTTGTGCTCCTGCTTGTGATTTGGGACCAATGTGGAGTCCGGTTTGAGGATGCATAGTCGCCTCGGTTTATGTGCCCATTCTTTCCTATTTTCTTTCTTTCTTTTTCTCCTTCGCTCACTCATGAGCTCACCACACACCCGTCTTCTTCCCCTTCACCCTCCATAGCCCATGCCACCACCAACCAACTACCCATGCCTTGTTGTTACCTCTGACGTGATGGGCGGCTGGCAAGTTGTGGGAGGAGGAGGGGATAAGAGAGGCAGAGGCGAGTGGAAGAGGGTGAGCTGCGACGCGAGGAGGAAGAGGGAGAGGAAGAACGACGTGCGCGCAACCGAGGAGGAGGTGGGAGTTGCTCGTGTGATCCGCCAGCGGAGGAGGCTTCGCTGGGGCGCAAGGAGGCTCACCGGAGTGCGGGAAGGTTCGTTGGGGTGCCATTAGAGGTACGTGATCCCAATCCCTTCTCGTTTCCCTTGTATTTGGATTAAGTGAGAAAATCCATGAAAATGACAAAAATGTATGTAAAATTGCAGAGAAATGAGAAAATGATGAGAATGAGTTGTATTGCATGAAAATATAGAAATCATGCGGTTAGGATGAAAATATGTGGGATTGAATGTGATTTTGGGGTGTAAGCTACAATAAGTTTCACTAAGCTCTTCCCCTTTGTGATTTTCATATGAATCACATAGTTGATGGATTGAGGAATGGTTTGGGGGGGGTTTGAAGTAGACTCAAGGGTCTACACCCCATGATTTTATGGCAATTTGTGATTTGTGTTTGGGGGTCCGATCGGGACTCCCACATTGGGCGATTTTTCACCGCCTGGAACAAGGGTGTGTCCTGTCTGTGAGGAATTCGGTATACCGAATTCATTCGGTATGCCGAATTCCTGATAGATTAAGCCAGCATCGCTGGTTTCGGTAAACCGAAATCTCTCGATCGACCGAAACAGGGGGTTTCAGTATACCGAAGAAGTTCGATATACCGAATCATGGGATTTCGGTATACCGAACCTGAAATTCGGTCTGCCGTTTTAGCCCTGGCCCTGATATGTGTAGACATGAATTTAAATGAATGATTAATGGTTTTAAAAGGTATGTTGAGCATATGTAGATGGTGTTTTTCCCATGTAATGACATGGAGGAATATGGAACCCAAATAAATAAATTTGGGCATGGTTTTGGGTTTGATCCCATAAATGAATAAAAAGGATGATTTTGTGTGGTTTTGGGGTTTAGACCCTGTAAATGAATAAAATGGCTGATTATGTGTAGTTTTTGGGCATGAGACCCAATTTATGATTTTATGCATGGTTTTCATGACTTGAGTTGGGACCCCAGTGGAGGGTCAAGTGTTGCATGAAAATAGAATCCTGCAACGTAAAAGAATGAAATGGAAAATGATTTTGAAAAGAAAATTTTAAAGAGTTTTGAAATGAGACACTAATAATGTGTTAAGGAACCACGGGGGTTGGTGTCGACAACGTGGTAGGAGTAAAAGGCTCCAATGAAATCAGTTGCCAGACATGACTGTGGTTTCTGAGCTTGAGACGGTGTAGGCTGAGCCTGGGTTGTGGTACCTAGTTGTTTGGGTCACCGAGCTCGTGACGGTGTAAGCTGAGCCTAGGTTATTGAACCTAGTTGTTCGGGTCACCGAGCTCGTGATGGTGTAGGCTGAGCTTGGGTCATTGGACCTAGTTGTTCGGGTCACCGATGGGGCGTCAGACAAAGATGTATCCCTGAGTATATATGAAAGAAATTGAGGCCGGTTGGCCGGGGCGGTGGCATCCCGCATGGGGAATTTCACCGTGGCAGTGCAAGAAGGTAGGGGAAAGGATGTTCTCACCTACTGCTTGTGTGCCTGGTTACCCTGATCAAGGTAACAACAGTAAAGAAAAAGAAATGTGATTTGATCAGGATTGGACTTATGAAATAGTCCTAAAATCCTGAAATGGAATAATGATGATGTTTTAACCAGTTACTAGCCAGTATTTATGATTTGATTTTGAGCCCAAGGGGCATTGTGTTTTAGGCTGGATATGGTCAGAAATGTGAATTTGAATGTGTGATTTTGGGAAGAAATCCCAAGTATTGAAAAAGAGCATGTTTTGGAAAATGAATTCCAAAGGTTTTAAAAGAAAATGAAAATGTGTGTTCTGAAAGAGAATGTGGTTTTGGAATGAGTTTCCAAATGTTTTGAGAAAAGAAAAGAAACATGGCTTTTAAAAAGAGCATGAATTTGGGATTAAATTCCCAAATGGTTTCAAATAAAAAAAAAAGAGGATTTTCAAAAGAAAACCAAGCTTTGAAATTTAAAGGAATGAGTTTTATAGTTTTCCGGAGATTCTGTGTTTATGTATTTGGGGCGCGTACTGGGTGACTTAGATGTCACTCACACGTGTTTATTTGGTATTCAGGTGCAGACCACGTGCAACCGAGTTCCGGTGCAGGAGTTGGAGTTTCTAGCCGCACATTGAGATCCTGAAGGTGAGCCTTAGTTACAGTCATTTAATGTTTCTATAATTAGTGTAACTATGCTTTTGATACTGTTATTTGGTAGCATGCCTGGGATCAGTGCGTTACACCTACTCACTGTGTGCGGTTTTGGCCATTAGAGCCTTTGCTTGTGGTTTTGGGCTAGTAGAGCCCCGGTTGTGGTTTTTAGCAGATGTGGGCCTAGTTTGTGGGGTTTTAGAGAAATGGTTTGTGAAATGAATTTAAAAGAAAAATAATTATAGTTTTGTTTTCCCGCCATTTTTCCTGGAGTGCGTGCTAGATGACTTCTGTCACTCATGCGTTTTTCTCGTGTTTTTGGGTTGCAGGTGTGGGCTTGCAGAAGGTTTAGTATAGTGCATATAGATCGGAGTTTCGTAGCTATACTCACATGTTCCTAGTAGTTTAATATCTTCTGTTTAGCTTTAATTTTCCTGTAATTTAATTTGTTTAAATTGTTATGGGAAATTCAAGGCGTGACAATTATTGTCTGTGATTAATTCTTATTTTTTTATATATCTTTCTTTTTTTCTTTTTATATAACTCATGCAGTGTTGTTGAGTTAGTTCCATGATTTGTATTGGTTTTTGTAGGCTTCTACAAGTGCTAATAATAATGATAATTATGATGTCAAGTTAAATCTTACAGGCCATGTAGATGGTGATGTTTGATTTAGATAGTTCATTCAATCAATCATAAACCCTTATTCACATTTTGAAACAATTTTAGTGTAATATTTTCTTTTGAAAATAGTCTTGTAACTGATTCCTTAATATGAGAATATGATATTTTTGATTATGAAAATAATATATTTTAATTTTAATGAATTTGAAGTTTGTTGTTAAATTAGTATATAATCTTTATTTGAAAAAAAATTAGTTTGTTCTATATATTATAATACAAGTGAAAAAGAGAGAATAAACTATATTACATGTTAAAGTGATGGCTAATTTTCATCACAACCTTGGCCATAGAATAATCATGGAACAATACTATATGCCTAAATTAGTCATGACGTTAGCCACAGATTTTTACGAGATAAGAATATCTTCATTGCCATGGATTAACCATAGTTGTGGACCGTGGCTTAATTAGCCACAACTAGCTTGAGTAGTGGCTAAAATTTAAATATGAGGTTTTTAACCACGGGCTCCGCTATGATTAAAAGCCATGGCTAAATTTAATTAGCCATAGTGTTTTTAATGTTAACTACGAAAATTGGCCATGGCTAAAGCTCAAGTTTCTTATAGTGCATTCTTCCAAAACCTTAGCCTTCCCTCACCTGCAACAAGCCACACTGCTTCAAACATCTCTGTCGAAGAACTACCAACCTATTTTGTGTTAATTTTTTATTTTTACCCCTTCAAAAAAACTATAATACTGAAATGTATTTATTTATTTCCTTATTAATTATAATTTTAGTAATATTGATTTTAATTAGTTTCATAATACTAATTTCATAAACAAGGGTACGACAAAATGATTTTGTTATAAAATCTAATTGGCTTGTGTTATTGCAGATACGCCGATTTTGCAGTCACTTGGCAGCAGATTCCTTTGGAAAGATGTTCTGGTTGCGACCACCACGCTAAAACCCTAACTCCACTTAAACCCTAACTCCACCTAAACCCTAACTCCACCTAAACCCCCACAAGCCCACTCAAGTCTATACAAGCCCATTTAGGTCCACACAAGTAAGGGTGGGCATGGTTCGTTTTGGTTCGGTTTGAAAAATTTTCAAACCGAATCGAACCATTTTATCTATTGAAACTGAACCAAACCGAACCATTCAAATTCAGTTTGGTTCGGTTCAGTTTGTGGTTTAACCATTTAATAAAACATATAAAAAAAAGTAAAATGTTGAATGTGAAAAATGAATGAATATAATTAGATATGAGATAAAATAACAATAACAACGTCTAATACTGCAATAGAAACATAAATTCTAAACAAAAATCATGATTCCTAGTAATATGAAATTCTCATGTATCATGTTATGATAGATTACAGCAGTGAAGCTTATCGACTGCAGATATCAAACGTAAAATAGTCTGATAAAAGATACATAAGAATGACTACAAACGTTTTTGTTTGACTTCCAGTGACAATCAATTAAAAAACAACCTAGTAAAAGATACATAAGAATAACCATAATTTGAGTCGTGGTTCTAAACCCTAAATCCTTAATGATATTCTTCTAAATATTTGATATGCATATTAACATATATAGTTTATATTAAGTTCAGTTCGGTTAAACCATCCTTGAAACCACAAACCAAACCATATGGTTAGGTTTGAAGATATTCCAAACCAAATCAAACCACTGAATTTGAAAAACCGAACCGAACCGAACCATTAAAAATGGTTGGGTTCGGTTCGGTTCGGTTAATCGGTTTGGACGTTTGTGTGCCCACCCTTACACACAAGCCCATTCTGACCCAATCCAAGCCAATCAAAGCAAAAACCTATAATTAAAAATCAAAACTAAGATGAAACTCACTTAGGTCATTAAAACTCAAATTAATTAAGTTAAAACACCAAATCTAAACCAAATCCAAGTAAATCCACTTAAATCATCAAAAAACCTAAAATCCAAATCAAAACCAAATAAAATCCACTTAAACATTGAAAATTAAAATTAATTAGGATAAAACATTCAATTAAAACCAAAATCAAGTAAAATCTACTCAAACCATTTAAAATTCAAATTAATTAAGTAAAAAACTCTAATTAAAACTAAGATCAAGTAAAATACATGTAAACCATTTAAAACTCAAATTAATTAAGTGAAAACCCTAATTAAAACCAAAATCAAGTAAAACTCAATAAAATCCATTGAAAATTAAATCTAATTAAATAAAAACCCTAATCCAAACAAAAATCAAGCAAAAAACTAATTAAGTCAATATCTAAATTAAATCCCTAATTAGATAAAAATAAACCCAATTAAATCAAAATTTAAACTAAGTCCTTAATTAAATCTAAAATTAAAATAAAAATTAATCAAATTTAAATTTAAACACAAAGCCTTAATCCATTTAAACCCATCTAAACTTAAATCTAATCCAATTAAAACTTAAAATATTAAAATCCAAAACCCTTAATTTAAAATTACTTAATTAAACTTAAAACAATAAAACCCAAAACCCTAATTAAAATCCAAAAGTCCTAATTAAAATCACTTAATCAAACTTAAAACTGAAACCCAAAACCTAAATTAAAATCACCAAAACAAATAATAAAAACTGAAACTAAAAACCCCAAAATCCCTTAAAACCCTTAAGAAAGCAAAAGCCCACTCCGCAGGCCCATTACTAGCCCAACACACCCATTTATTCCTTTCAATCAAAAACTTAGGCAAACCAGAAAAATAATTCCGGCCACCTTCTTCGGCACCATCTCAGGCTATGATTCCCAGCGACCCTCATGATCTTCGACGCTCACTCCTCCTCCCAGGCGATCCCTGTCCAACCCTTGTCCAGCCAAGCTCGATCCAACGACGCTCATCCACTGGAGAGAGGAATGGATGGCATTGGAAGTTCTACCGGCGTTCAAAAATGCCTCACTGCTGACTGAGAAGTGGCAATTGTTGGAAAACCCAGAGGAGGCTACCCCAGACGACCCTGCAATCACCTAGAAGCTCCTCCTCCATCCTTTTGCAACCCAGAACACCCAAGCCTCCTTCACTAGAGCACCTTCGCCCAAAGAATATCGTCGCCGACGACCATGCAGGGGAGACAGCAGCCTTCAGCCAAGTAACTCCCTTCACTCAAGCTTGAAAATTCTCCTTAGGTCTTTTCGGGCTTGTCCATGCCCTCTAGATCGAGTCCTGTCAGGGTTTATTACCCCACTGTCCACCGTCGTCATCTCCTCCAATGGTGGTCACCACCACTAGCGAGGCCTATGGCCTCTGAAGACGAGAAGAGGCCCCTGGGGCCTCTCCTCCCTCCTCCTCCTCCTCCCTGAGCCTCCATCGCTCAAGAGAGGTACCTCTGGCCTCTTGTGGCCATGAACGTCGCCACTGCTCCACCGACCGTCGACCCCTTGCCGAGGAAGCCATTGGAGCTCTCCGACTGCTCCCGTTCCAAGCCACCACGTCAAGGAGGCTCACGGCCTTGCTACGGAGCTTCCCACACTACCTTTCCGCCGTCTTAGCCCTTGGAACGTCGCCCCCATCGCTGCAACGTCTGCCACCGGCACGAGAGGTGGGGGAGCACCTTAGGCATCCCCAACCTCAGCTGGCCCCTCCGGAGCGTCTGCAGTGCTGCCTTGGAGCTCCTCCGATCCTTGCCTTGCCGTCCTAGTAGCAGCATCGCCACCAACCATTTCGCCACCAGCCATTTTGCCACTAGCCATTTCGCCATCGTCTTCCTCAGCGTCAACCGACCCCTCGTCGGAGCCAGAGATGGGGGGAGCACCTAGGCAACCCCAACCATGTCCAACACGCCGGAAAGCCTCCCCGTGCCTCCCTCCAGCTTCCTCGACCATCGCCTGAGCCCCTCCGCAGCCGTGCCGCCGCCAGTGACATGTCGGAGCCCTCGCCGGAGACTAGAGTGCTGTTGAACTTCAAGGAGAAGGTTTTAGTTTAGGTCCTTTTATTTAAGGAATTTACACTTACGTCTCTAGATTATTACATTTAGGTCCTGTTTTTTTGTATTTAAACCCCTATAGTTACAAATTAGTTTTTTATTTCTTTCGTTTATTTGTAAAAATTGCATATGGTCCTTTGCATGTTTTATTTTCTTCATCTCAATTCATTATTATTTATTTCTTCACATTTAAGCCCTGGAATCATGTTTTCCTTGCAATTAAGTCCTGAAATTTTGTATTATGCCTCCAGAACTTTTTAAAATGAACTTTCTTTGTGAGATTTGCATTCAAAACCTTAAAGATTTTGTAATTACACTGAAAATCATAAAAACTTAATTTAAATTCTGAAAATTTGCATGTAAACCCCTAAATTCTTAAAATGCTGTTACTAAGTGTAGGGAATTTGTATCTAGGCCCTTGGGTTAGTTTTAAATTCATCAATTAGGGTTTTAATTGTTTTAATGTACATTTTTTACATTTTTCATTTTTTGATCACATGAGTATTTGTCATTTATCACATGAATAAAGTCTTCATCTAAAAATCATGTTTGCAATGTAGAATGATTTCTGATTTCACATTTTGGTCACATTTACACATTTTATGTAAATTCTACACATTAAACCATAAACTTTCATGAAATTACTAAAATACAATTTTCACACATCTCACACCTTAATGCCACATTTCCTTTTAATTCCTAATCTGAACATTAAGATAAAAGTTTCTGATTTTTGTAAAGTTTCCCAAGTGGATTGGTTGTGAATTTTGCACTTTGGTCCCTGAACTTGTCATTTTCCGTGTTTACATCATTTTTCTCGTGTTTGAAATCTTGTTTCTATCATGTCTTCTTGTAAATAACATTTTTCCAACATTTTGCATATAATTTGCATATACATTAGACCATGCATCATGCACATGCACACATTTGTCACATTTGGTCACATGAAATTACTCAATTGCCTCCGTGCCATCAATTCATGCACATGCATGTTAGTTTTACACTGAGTCATGTCTAAATCATTCCTCAACATTCTTTATATATTTAGGTGCATTTTCTTACATTTTGCATAGTTTTCACTACACTTGCATATCATTTCATCCACTTTGAGTAAGCCTGCATTCCATGCAATTCTCCGTGGATTTTTCTCTAATCCGTTTTCGAATTCTTTCACTTGACATTTGATTTGGTTCCATTTATTCCACATTTTTTTATTTTTGTGATTTGATTTGGATTTCATTGCCTGATGACATACACTAATTGACCTAAAGGCTCACATAGGCCCAATTGTGGATTATTTTCTCTTTATTGATTTTTATGACATTTTCCTTGATTCCGACGATTTAGATTGACCCTATTTTTGACTCTTTTGATATCAATATGGTTTTTCGGATCAGTCTCTCCATAAAATTGTCATTTTATATGATTTTCTTCATATGTCATCAATTTGCCCTTTTGCATGGACTTCTTTGTAATTTTTCCATTTCGATTTCTATGACATTCACCATGATTCAGATGATTTGGGTTGATCCTAATTTTTATTCTTTTGGTGTTGATATGATTTCTTGGATCATTTCTTTTTAAATATCGTCATTTCATGTGATTTTATTTGTTGTCTCATGTTTCATTATTCCTTCATTTTGAGTGGGTTTTTTCGCAATTTTTGCATACATCTTGCACATCCATCTTGTCATGACTTAGCATTCATATTAGCATGATTAGAGCACAATTTAGGCTTAGCAAGCATTCATTTATATTCATCTTTTAGCAAGCGAATCAGACTAGAAAGACCGAGTTTCTCGAGCATATGAGGGTGCCTAATACCTTCCTCGTATATAAGAAGAATCCTTACCCATCCTCTGGTTTGTAGACATTTAGTCTTTTCACATGCATTCATCTTTTTTGTGGTTTGTTTGTGGTTTTCCTCGTCTCTCCCTTAAAATATTAGGTGGCGACTCCGATTTTCGTTTTATCTTATCTTGTGCCTTCGCCTTCTGACATGGACGTGGCCTCCTCCTTTGGTGCGACTCCGCGCCAAATTCCTAGGCAGGCATGGTCGCAGTTAGTTTAGTGATACTAAACATTAAAATAGTAACACTAAAATGGGTAAACTAGTATATCTTTTATTCCGTGAATCTCCTAAAAACGCACAACACTAAGTTTTAGAGTAGCTCAAGAAGTCAAATCCATCCTAGAATAGCGAAAATCCCTCTTTTTTCCTTTTAAATTTCAATTTTTAAATTTAGAAATACAAATGGTAATGCTAAAATTGTTTAGAATAGTAATAATAAAATAGTTTACAAATAGTAAAATAGTGTTTATATTATTTTCCAAATAAACATTACTAAAACATTATTAAATGCCTATCTTACTACTACATATTCTCCTTCTCAATTTCAAAATACAAGGAAAAGAGAAAAAAAATCCAATATTCATGATAGGAAAAAATAATCACAAAATCTTAAAATAATTATGATAGTAATTAATTATCAAGAGAAAGAAAGATGTTCAGAGTTAACAAAAAAAAAATCCACAATAACACTTGATCAAAAAATTAAAAAATGTGTAAAAAAGGAATATATTAAAACCAAGAACAAAAATGAATGAAGAAAAAGAAAAATATTGTTGATTGATTCGATTACTTATCAAAATAGTGTTTCAAAGTAAGGAATCCATAAAAATCACTACTGTAATATTCTACCAAATTAGGCTTTTAAAATTATGTATTTGAGGAAAAATGAAAAAACCACCGCGTGTTATAAAAGCCACCGTTGAACAAAGGATGATATTGATATATACGAAACATAGGATCTAAATTTTTTAACCATTTTAACAAAATGGGGACCGACCACATTAGTTATTTCATTCTGTTTCCATTAGGCCAAGGTAAACTGCATGACGTACGTAAGACCTCGCAAACCATACACTCATTATCACCATAAATGCAACACAGAAATGGTTTGTGGTATCGTTTCCCATCTGGTATCTATTAATTGCCAAACAAACAGAACATCACGGGACACTTGCACTACACTCGTGCAGGTCGGAGGTGGCATGTGGCGAAGGCCTTCTGGCTGAACTCATATTGGTCGTTGTATGGTTTCTGGCAGCACTTACTGGATTTGTCGACTCTTTCGCCTACTGATCCGGCATGAAGGAAAGGAGAGAGAAGAGGATACAGGCACGGCTCAATGTGAGACCACTGCAGAAATGTATTATGTTTTATGTAGGAAAATGTACGAAGGATATTACAGAAAGTGTAAACAATATTCTAGAGAATTCTGAAAGACATTAGAATACTCAGGTGATTCCCATACTCTGCCTCAAACTGAATGGAATTTGATGTAGAGAAAGCTTGGAACAGAACTTTAGCTACTCTTTCTGTCCAGTTGCCATTGCTGATTGCCTTGAGATTATCAAGCAGAACTCTGTAGGTCTAGGAAGGGTTTGTGCTGATATGTAAGCCATTTGACTGAGACTGGTTACAGGGTCCATCAGGCTTTACTTCTGTGTATGGTTCAGTGATCTAAATTTTTAAACGCTAGCCACTAGAGTTTTAATTCCTTGTTTGTGTTTGTAACTTAGATTTGTTTCACCGTTTCTTCGTGGATGCTCTTGTCTCCCCTTTTCCTTTCTCGATCTTCATATTTTGTTGTGGTCCAAATAGAGTACCACATTTTACTGATGAATAGCTTCTATGAGTATTCATGGTCAATAGTTAGAAAAACAAGTTTTGCTTTACACAAATACATCTACATACTTAAGGAAGAGGGTGTGGGACTAGTTGAGAAGCTACCCTCCAATTTTGAACTCGGAACCTTCTTTTTTTCCAGCATTTCTTCTTTGTTCTTTATGAACAACAAATCATATGATCCAATCTCCCTTTCTCTCCCTTTACAATGAGAATTTTATATCTTAAATGGATTTTCCTTGCAAAAATTTCTCACCGAATATGAAATGAAAATAAACCGACGGAAAACGATTCGAAAATGGTCAAGAAGTTGTACACCAATTTGGAATATGGGACATTTTTGTAGCATTTCTTTTTATTCATTTTTAATAACATTATAAATTATCTAGTCTCCTTCTCTCTCCTTGTATGAAAAGAAGTTTCTATCTTTAATATTTTTTATTACACAAATTGACAATTTTTTGGAATAAAACAATCAATAAATTCGAAGTAAGAAGATGTGATCTCATTTGGTGTAGCGTAAAATGAAATTAAATATGAACAGTATTGTAATTATATCACGCAAAATTTTCTTAAGCGGTTGAGTTTTTTCTTTTTTCAAAAGAAATATAGGCAAATGGTTCGATCTAAACAAAGAAACAATAAATATATAATTAGTGGTGGGGTTAGAAATTAAACCAAGGGAGCAATACTTTGCATTATATACGTTACTAAATATAATAAAAGATTGTTAATAAAAATAAGAATGATTTTTACAAACAACATGTGGTCTTCTTTTTGTTTTTCTATGAAATACCAAAAGTATACTCACTAAAATATCAATATTTAGTTTTCATAAAATACCAACAAATATACCCACTAAAATATCAAAAGAAGTCCCCAAAAGATAATTTTAGTTTTCATAACATACCCATAAATATATCCAATTGTTAGAAAACATGGATATTTACAAAAGCAAACTCAAAAATAAAATTTAGTCTTTGTTAAAATATCCAAAAGTATATCCATATGTTCAAACATATATATTTACAAAAAAGAAAATCATAAATCTCAACTAACGAAGTTGACTCATTTGATAAGTAACATCAATGAAATATTCAATTAATGTAGCAGTACTAATATTCTTAGTAATTTTTTTCAATATAAACAACCAAACAATCTACAAGAAATATATCTACCATCTTGTTATGAATGCGGATTGTGTGTTGGGATTTGTTTGTCAATTTTGCATTGTAATCTTAAATTTTTC
This sequence comes from Posidonia australis, assembly GCA_024699735.1. NCBI lineage: Eukaryota > Viridiplantae > Streptophyta > Magnoliopsida > Alismatales > Posidoniaceae > Posidonia > Posidonia australis. The sequence continues at coordinate 19,535 of JAMKQA010000946.1, read as the reverse complement.
TAAAATTTGTTTGATAATAAAAGTGTAACAAATTTGAATTTAAATAGGATGAACAGTTTACTTACGTTACCCCCAACTTTTTATTCTATGAATAAGTAGCTATAATAGGTTTCCAGTTATATATTTGAAATTCAATACCAATTTCAAGTTCTTGTTTACTTACTATTCAATTATTTTTATGTAGTCTTTTTTTTTTTTTTAATTCATGTTTCTCCTTTTCTTTTCATATTTATGAACTATATAGAATCACATCAAGAGTTGGTATCTTAACTCCAAATGAGGAATCAATTCTACTCTTGCTGTTCAGCTTCAAGCAATCGGGTAGCCTCCTACAGGTGTCGCTCAAGAACCTCCATCAGATAGGGTTTGTTCTCCAAGTGATCTACCCCAAAGCAAAAACTCTTAAGGATGAATGTACACGTTGGGACCATGACAAACTTGCGTTACTGCTAGCAATCACCATAGGCGACCACATCTTCTGCCTGTTACCATTTGAAGCCGGTGCTTTTCTTCATGGTTTGAAGTTGGCACTTAACCCTTTCATAAATCAGTTGTAATCGAAATCGACCTGAAGTTAAATCAAAGGATGTGAGAACTTATTATTAAAATATAGACATCAAACTTTAAAATCAATTGATAAGAAATAAAAAGATATATCATTGTATAACTACAAGTTTAAACTTCACATTTTTAGATACTACTCCAACACTCATAAGACAAGGAGCTGATTGATGTTCCGATGAGTTGGAAGACTGAGCTTATCCCCATATGCCTTTTTAATTGGGAGAAGATGCCAAGTTTGTTGTTTCCCTCTTATCTTGGACGGTGGACGTTATTGAAGTGCACACAAGTCAACAACGATGCCTGAATCCTATCGTCTGGAGAAAGTAAAGCTTAAAACAATATAAAACTTCCTATTTCGACTAAATCATTTTTCACTTTCAGTGAAGCGTACAAAGGCCTAGCTAGGTAAGGTTTCTCAAAGCCTGTTCTTTATGATCTCTATCTAAACTATGATTAACTTAGAATCATATTGATAATCTAAAAAATTACATATTTAACTTAAATACACGTTATAAATAACAAGAGATTAAAAACTTAAAATTGTATAGATTTAAATTTAAATTCTATTATGATGATTATCTTACTTATTTTTTGTCTTACAATCACCCAAAAATCTCGTCAATCCAAAACTAATATGTTGACTATTTTTAAACATTATGTTTTAATTTTTGAATCATTGAACAAGAAACCTACATATCTATGTGCATGTTTCCTACCATATTGCCCAACATCAAAGTGAAGTTTATTCCATATAACTAGATAATTAGATTAAGATGAATTTCTTAACTTTAGATATATTTTCTTATTCAATAATGATGTTGGGAGGTATGATATTTAAATGAATTTGAATTTACTTTATTAGAATAAGAAAATATATATTAAAACTTTTTAACAAAGACTACAAATGATATTGTTTAAAAAAATAAAAAGTCATTAAAATTTTCAATTGACAGGGGAATGTCATTTTGAGTTTCCTCTTCCATATTCCTCTCCTTCATCATCTCATATCTACCACGTATTCATTAAAAGGATTTTCCGAACTTACTCAAATGGTAGGTGAACGACAATGACGAAGGAAAGAAGTGCAATAAGAAAGAGAAAATTGTTTCACAAAATTTGGTCATATTATTCTAATATGTATTGCTATTGGGTTGTTTAGAAATATAGAAAGGGGAGCATGTCCTAATTCTATTCTACAAGGTGTGATATATGTGAATGAAGCATTAGAGGGACATAATGATCGATGTAGGTCAAAGTCTCACATGGATCAATACATATTTCATGCATTTGTTCAAAAGCTAAGACAATATGATCTATTACAAAATACAAAACATGTATCCATCGAGGAGCAAGTAGCAAATGTTCTTGTTAACAATGTCCAAGACTGTGAGCAATCAACATGGTCAAGAATGACAAGAATTCAACATAATCAATAAGCTTTGCTTTGAAATTTGCAACTACAAAATTCCTTTTTACCATAGATAAAGTTTGATTTACCAAGCCTTATGTAAATCCTTTTTTTCTAAATAACCTTACAATCATTAGTAAAAATTAATAATTAATGTTTTTGAGAGCAAACTATTTGTTTAGATTCTAGGGTACTTTCTTGGTAGAAAGAGCAATCCTTTTATGCCAATAGATGTCTTTTGATGCTAAGGCGATGAAACTATTGCAATTGAAGGTGGGATTGATGCTTTGTTCCTGATTGGATTTGGAGGAAAGAGAAAGAGAGGAGGCAGAGGGGAAGAGGGAGAGGAAGAGGAGGGGCTTTTGCTAAAAGAGGGAGAAAGATACGAGAGAAAGGAAGAATGATGGAGAGAATAAGGTTGAAGAGGGATGGATGAGAGAAAGGGATAGAAATGGAGAAACTAGAGAAACTAGAGAAGAAGAATGATGAACTTGATCGTTCAATCAGTGGTGAACCTTCAGTTTGATCTCAACCTCATGACTCAATCCCCACTTCTGACGATCTTCACCTTTGGTGGTGAGCTTCCAGCCCAATCCCGAATTTGTGACTTGATCCCCACCTCCATTGATGACAACGAGACCCAATCCCTACCTCACGACTCGATCCTCACCTCCAAAAATTCAATATTTGTTCATATTTCAATTGATTTCTCCTAATTTCATCATTCTTATGTATTGTTCACGACATAACTATGAAATCTTCTACTATTTCTAAGAAATTCATTTGATAGTCGTCATTGATAGTGAAATCCACAGGTAGTAGTAGGACACGGAGTTCTTGATCCACAAGCTCCCCTTCCAAAGGTTCATTTGCTAGATCACCTTGGACTTTAAGACAAACCGTAGCATCCAGAGCGACACAATGCTGACCCTCCAAGAGGCATTGGAGGCATACCTTAGAGGTGGACTTCAAGAAGATGAAGAAGAAGAAGACAAAGAAGAAGAAGAAGAGGAAGAGGAAGAGGAAGGGGGAAGAGGGTTGATAGATGTTTTTAAGTGAATAAGAAGATGATAAGAGAGAAGGAGCATTTTTGTTCTAAATTATTATAAAACTATAAAAACATAATAGAAATACTAAACTAAGAAAGAGTAGAAGTTGAGAGTACTAAAATGAATTATTTTAAAGGTGACGATACTAAAGTGAGAATTTAATATGGTTTAAGGTACTAATATGAAAATATTTATTTATGTATGTATACACACACACATATACATATCTAAAGAGAAATCAAATTCTCATACTTTTTAAAGGAACTCAATTTCTTTTGACTCTAATATGTCCTTACTCTATTGTATCAAGTAGTGGCTGAAGACATATTTTTATACATGAATTGTTTGGGGGTGTGGCACATGTTGAATCAAGATCATAGAGATATTCCTTTTTTTTAAGAAGTAACTTTGGTACATGTGCATTTGGCATGATGCATATAATATAACAAGGGAGCCACCGAACAAGGCATGGAATAGGGCTATTCCTCGGTCAACGCATGGGTTGTGGCTGACGTTGAGCAAACCCATTCTTTGACCTTATTTCAGATTATGTTTTACATTAGATGCATGTTTCCAGATAAACTTGAGCTCAATTTTTGTATAGTTCCTTGGGTACTTGTTAGATAACAATAGATACTCTCTTAAAATTAGTTTCTTAAATGTCTTCCGGACAGAATTACATAGGAGAGTGGTTAAAAATCTCCTAATTAACTGTTATTATAATCTGTGATCTTAGTTGTCATTTTTAATCAATTGGTTGGAGTTCTCATGACAATTCGGAGGTGGTTCTCATAGTAAAATCTTGGTCAACTAATAAAAGAGATTGTTGAATATGAAACCAATTGATCAGGGGTGTTGCAAATTTGATGAAAGGAATGGATTTTTTTTTTGGACAATTAAGGAACAATCAAGTGATTATGTGGTAGTGACCTGATTTAATAATACTAATGGAATACAAATGAAACAATTTTTTAAATTTTTTTTACAACTTTCTAGTGGCAAATGACATTAAGGTTTTGTCAACAACATAAATATTATCATCAAACTCTTAATTTTGCAATTTAGTTAATAGTCACATATATAGTCCAAAGTTCTTAATTTACTTCAATAATGATTGTGAGTATTAGTGAAAGCTCCCTACTCACCTATGTTTACATATTCTTGACTGTTCATGTCCTTGGTTTTTGTCTAGATTTTGTATAAACATCATCCAACAACGTGCTTCCAACATCTAGACCTTGGGCCTTGGCTATTGAGATAGTTGGAATCACTTTAATTGTTTCATCAACAATACTATGAGTAAGGAAACAAGTGCTTGGGTGATTATATATTTCTTTTAAACTCAAGAAGTGATTTTTATTTTCCTATTCTTCCTTTTTTACATTTTCTAAGCGATCAATCTTCATTTTATATTCTTAATCCCTCACTTTTTCTTTGTCTTAAATTCTAAGTTTTAATATGATGATGGGTATTGACAACAACTAATTATTCGATCTCAACTATGTTGGCAAAACTTGGGTGCGAACATGTTGATAAGTTTGCATATTTATTTTTAATTACATTGATTAGTAGCCATAATCTGTATTTTAAGTTGATTAATGTTGGGTTGAGCATAAAAACGACTCATGGGTTTATCTTTGCTTTTAAGATACATAATATTTTGGTGCTTAGTTATGATTATATTCATATGTCTACAAGGAGACACAAGAACATGACAGAGATAATTTTAAAGCCACATGGCTTACAGAATTGATGTTTACAGTTTACGTGGATAAATACTATTACAATATATCAAAGCCAAACATCTTCACGGGGTTGGTTTGTTTGTCATAAATCAACCAACAACAGATTTTTGCATTTAAAATCTTGGATAAACTGCAAAAGTAAAGATGTAATCAAGCTTCGTCTTCCATTACACAATCCAAAGAACCAAGAAATGAACAACGATTATGGAACGTCCACAACATGATGACCAGGGGACCAGAGCAGCCTCTCACGTTAGTTCCCACAGGAAAATGGGAGATGATCATCATCCTTTATTGACGACGACTACGACACAGAAAACTCCTACGCAGACAACATCACGATCTGGCAAAACCACAACATGCGATCCATGGAGGTTTCCCCGGCGCTAACGTCCGCCCTGATCAGCAGTGGGTGGTGCACGCCTTGCAGTCGAAGGTGCAGCCCCCGCCGCCACCGCCGCCGGATCCGCCGTTTCCGTCGTCCTTGGTCCAGGAGTTGAAGCACTTGGCGGGGCAGGTGAGCTTCTTGTTGAGGCAGGGGCCCTCCTCCCTGCAGATGGTGCTGGGGTTCTCGAAATTCCCACCGCCGTAGTTGTCTTCGAACCCGGAGTAGTCGTACCCTCCGAGCCCCGGGATGCCGTAGTCCAGGTTGTCGGTGAGCTGCCGTGCCGCGGCCGGAGAGAGCGCAGCGGCGGCGAGGAGGAGGAGGAGGAGGAGGAGGGTTGCGGGTCGGAGGGATTTCATGGTTGTGAAATGACAAGAGAGAGAGAGAGAGAGAGAGAGGTACGTACGGGGTGGTGAAATGAGACGGGGCAGGTGTGTGGAGCTTTTATGGTGGGGTTTGTGCTGTTTATCGACTGGTCCTCCCTTTTTTGGGGGTGAAGAAGCAGGCAATGAGTTTGTCATGGCCACCAGTGGGAGCCATTGGGGACTGGGGAGGACGTGAGGTTCCATTGCGTTCCTATTAATGGCCTCCGTTGATTTGGTCGCCCTTTCCATCAGAGCATGGAAGAGGCTGCATTTTAACCGTTAATTTAAGGAATCTGATGATAAATAAAATTAGTAAGAGTCAAATATAGAACTTTCTAATTCTAATTCTAATTCTTTTTCTTCTTCCTCTTGTTCTAAGTAAAAAATGGTTAAATTTTGCTAATACAGGAGTGATGTTTCTTTCATAAACAACAAAAAAGAGTAAAAAAAAAGTAATTTGTTTCTTCTAATAAAAAAACTTTGTTGCTCATAGCTCAATCTATTGTGTTCTGCCGCTGCATTCGAGGAGATTAGAGTTTGAATCCCATTTAGTGCTAATAATAGAATGTCGGTGCATTCGAGGAGATTAGAGTTTGAATCCCATTTAGTGCTAATAATAGATTGTCGGTCGGATTTTCAAGATGATTTTCTCTCATTTGAGTGTGAATCTCTCTCTCTCTCCCTCCTTTCAAAAAGAAAGAGAGAGAGAGTTTAAAAAATTCAAAATAAAAGATTCATGAAGCAATAATGAAGGTGAATATTATACTTCACACAAAAGAAACATGAAAAAACAAAACAATGCAACAACTTTTAGGAAAGCTCTGGCTAATGAGGTACCCAATGACTACTACGTTTTATCCATAAATATAATCGAAGATAGATGCTACAATAAGATGGAAACAGCTAGCTTTCTTTATGGCTTGTAGGGATTCAATGCGAGGCAAGGTTAGTTGTGACATCTAGGGTGCAAACCAGATGTAGATATTCTTATTTTGTATTAGGATTTTGTCAAATGCAGATTTTTTTTGACATCTGGTCAAATACAAATGTTAAAAAAAATCCCAAATATGAATATAGAGTCAATCTCACTTTTTTCCTGAATCTAAATGTGGATATTTGGATGTTTTAATATAAATAATAATTTTTTTTATTTTTAACACCTAAGTGTATGTTATTTATTTATATGAATTACTGAGTTAACTTAGATACTTAGGTTTTAACTTCTAAATGTATGTTTAGATGTATTAGGTTTTAACTTTTAAATCATTCGCCCTCTTCCAACTTCCTACAATCCTACTCCCTACGGTCTGTGCTCTTTCGCCTCTACCATCTTCTTAACTCTCTACTCTCCTGCCCTCCTTCGCCTCCACCTCCTTCTCCACCCTGTGCTTGTGCCTCCTTGCCCTATGCAACCTTCACCTCCACCTTGTGCCTCCCTACCCTCTTCCACATTTGCCTCCCCCTCCTACCTCCGCCTTCGGCTCCACATTGCTACTACAACTCCTACCTCTATATTTGCCTTCACCTCATTGCTGCACCTCCTGCCTCTACATTCGCCTCCCTCTACTACCTCCACCTATGCCTCCTGCCTTCACCTCTGCCCCATCATCTTCACAAAGGTTCGATTTTTTTGTGGGTTCTTCTTCCCTTAGTTTAATTTTGTGTTTTCTATTGATGGGTTGGAGAAAATCATATCTTTTTGGTGTATATATGGGTGGCTTGATTCTCTTGCTTGGCATTGTAGATCATCTTCTTTGTAGTCCTTGTTTTGTTGTTTTAATTCATTAGTTTGGTTTTTTATGATTTGAGTTTTAACTCTAGTACACTCTTAATCATCAAGCAATAACCTTTTTGAACAACCTTGTTTTTAGATAAATTTTATTTTTTGGTTTTAGACATCATGGACACTAATCCTTTAGGTAAATAATCTACCAATAACTTTGATATAGCATTGCAAGATACTTCAACTTATTAGTATGATGTGTTGTTTACTTATTTAGAACTTTAACTTTGTGATATTGTTACAAATAGAATTTTGATGATGTTAAACAATCATTGTAGACATACTTGAATTTTTTTCTTACATGTGCTTGGATTTTATCCATATTCGTTTCCATTCATATTCGATATTCATTTTTCATTTTATCCATATTTGATATGCATTTTTCATTTTAACAATATTTGTATTCAACAATATTCAACAAATATTTAGAAAATTATCCATATCCAAACTTTATCAAATATGGTTTTTAATTTTAACATTTAGCATATAACCATATTTGTATTTGTATTCTAAAATTCAAAAGAAATACAAAAGTGATAAAGGATACATCCAATTCGTATTCGATGCGTTTACACCCCTAGTGACATCCCATACTTTCTTCTTTTCCTTCCCTTGTTTTACTTAACCACTCCTAACACTCTCTATTATGGGCCTTGTAAATTATAGGAAGATAAGTGGTAGTTTGCAATGAGGTCATCTATAAAAGGGGAGGAAATGAGAAATCCCATTCCCACCCGTGATGCCCTTGAGAGTGAACTAAAGGAGTGTAAAGGAACGAGACAACCGTGAGAAGAGGAGAGGAGGAGGGCTACTGTTGTTTCATGTTCTTTTTCTTCTTGCTCTTCTTCTTCATGTGGAAAAGAGAGGAGGAGGAAGACAACCAAGGATTGTTACCGCTCTTGTTAGAGTGCCTACCAGAGGTCTATGATCTCGTTAGCGACGTAGTGGAGAGAATACAAGGTATGGGAAGCCTTAAACTTGGTATTATATGATGTACCATTTCTCTCATTTTATATCATGAATGTATGAAGTGTATGGTAGGAAATACTAGAATCTCGTGTATATTGCTTGATCTTTGGATTTAATGAGTGGTTTGCATGCTATGGATGCTTTGTATTGTAGTTTTGTGGTGGATCCGAGTTGATTTCAGCTTAGGTTTTTAGAACAGGGGGAGGCCTTATTTGGGCTATTGAAATCTGCATTTCTGGTGTGTTTTCCATATTGACTTTTATGGAGAGTTTTATCGATGCATTTCTCTTTGTATTATCTTTAATTTGAGGTTTGAATCGCCCAATTTGAAGTTGTGTAGAGTAAAGTTATACCTATTCTTCTAAATCATTGTCTATCATTCTGCATAATTGTCCTTATTGTAAATGATGCTTTTCTTTAGTAATTCCTAAATCTACTATGTTGAGTTAGCTATCAAATTGAAGGTTTATAACTTAGCTTTCTGATTAATTCATAATTCATACATATTTTGTTTCCAATATTTATTGATTAATGTATGTAAATAATGCTACTAGAGATGTTTTGTATAAATTTGGTAGGAACATAGCAACTTAGAAAGAATTTAGAAAAGGGAGAAAAGAATAAATGTGCAAAAATAAAAAGAATTTTGCATGAAAATTTGTGGAGCTACGTCTAAAAGTCAAATTCACATTTTCCACGTGCGTCAGTAATGGGATAAATATCAGCTAACAAATTGACCAAGTCAGAAAAAATCTTGACTGACTTGGACGCCTCCCAGGCACCTGTGGGTGACATTTTTAACTCATTCTTCAGTTGTTACAATCTTAATTGAAAACATTTTGTATTTGAAATTAAAATTCAAATATTGAAATTAGATTTGTCTTCAACGTAAGGAAGCTTGTGAAAGTCTATAAAAGGACTCATGTTGTATATTTATGGGATCATCTTCCACCTTTTAAGCTTAAATTTTTTTCCTCTTGTATTTTGGAAGATCTCCAAGTGTTCTTCTAATGTAATCTTAGTATTTATCAATAAAAGTTTATCTTTCCTTAATTATGTCTTCTATTTCGTGTCCTTTATTTAAACTTTTATTTTCTATCATCTTCAAAAGTAGTTAAATTCCTAGATCTAGGGTTAAGATGAAATGCATGTGAATTGAGAAGTTATAATTAAGTAATTCTCTTTTTTTTTATGCTTTGTTGCTATAATTATGTAAACTAGATGTATATTGTATAGATCATTCATCTTTTAATAAACTTTGATAGACAAATATTAAATTAATCTTTTTAGCCTATGCTTAGGGAAGAATGAATTAGGGGTTATGTATATAATCACAGATCTATTATAGATCATTTAATTTATTTGACTCTATATATTTTTTTCCTTACTTGATATTCTATGATGATTATATATAGTTTATGCTTATTAGAGTAAAAAATATTTAATTAAATATTGAGATATAAAACAAAAGTCAGAGTATATTTAATATGCATTCTCAACTTCACATGAATGAATTCGAAACTCTAGGTTTTAATTAATTTGATTGTATTCTGATAGTCTAGTTTTAGTTTTTAAACATCAACCCTTCCAAACCTTTTGTACCGCCTGATCTGAAGCATGCTACTAAGATCACAGTATCACAAGCAAAATTACACTAATTACAGTAAAATTAAATAACTATAACTAAGGCTCACCTTTAGGAAACGATTTGCCGCTAGAAGCTCCTACTCCTGCACTAGAACTTGGTTGCACACAATTTGCACCTAAAAACCAACTAAAGCACGCGTGAGTGACATCTAAGTCACTCAGTACGTGCCCAAACATACATACAACAAAACTCGGCAAAACGCTAAAAATGCCACTTTTAATTTATAAAACTTGGTTTTCCTTTGAAAATCCATTTCTAAAACAACATTTCTTTTTATTTGAAATCACTTGGGAATCTGATCCCAAATTCATATTGTGACCATGCCAACCCGGGGGTCAGGCGTGGAGTCACGCTAGAGGGAGGAGATCACAACCATGCCAAGATGGTGAAGACACAAGATAGAATAAGAGAAAAAGAAAATGAGTCGCCACCTAATCTTTTAAAGCAAAGACGAGGAAAACCACAAAAGATCAAATGCATGAGATGCAAATGCGAAGGCTAGGTGTCTACTAACCAGAGGACGGGTAAGGATTCTTATTACGCACGAGGAAGGTGTTAAGCACCATCGTACGCCCTAGAAACTTGGTCTTTCTAGTCTAAATCGCTTGTTAAAGGCTGAATGAATGTTTGCTAAGCTTAGACCGTGCTCTAAACATGCTAATATGAATGCCAAGACAAAACTGGATGGATGTGCATAATGGTATGCAAAAACTACAAAGAAATCCACATGAAATGACGAAATCACAAATTATGACACGACAAAGAAAATCACATGAAATGACGAGATTTTTGCAAAGAATGATTCATAAAATCATACAGGCCTCAAGAAAATCAAGAATGTCAGCAACTCTAGTTAGCAGAATCATAAAAAAACATTGCAGAAATCGAGATAGGAAAATTGCAAAGAAACCCACATAAAACGAACAAATGATGCCATGCGAAGAAAATCACATAAAATGACGGTGTTTTTGGATAGAATGCTCGGGAAAACCATATTGATGTCAAAAAGATAAAAAGTGGGATCAACCCAAGTCCTCAGAATCATAAAAAAGGTATTGAAAATCAATAGGGAGAAATAGTCTGCAAATAGGCCATTGTGGGCCTTTCGGTCAGTTCATGTGCGCTCTCGGGCCATGAAATCTAAATCAAATCAAAGAAATCTGAAATGTAGGATTAAAGAAAATCAAATCAAATGCAGAGTGAGAGACTCAGAAAACTAAGTGGTGAAAAATCCAAGAAAGAAACACATGTGATGCGAATTTACTTAGAAAAGGGGACCGATGCGCAAATGTGATGAGAACTATATGAAATGGATGAATAAATGCCCAAATGTGTAAAAAATGCTAATGGATGGTTTGGCAGGGATTATGCAAGTCTGACTACGAAAATTAAAGTGCATACACATGGATTAGAGACATAAGGGCAATTTGGTCATTTTCATGGCCAAATGTGATAAATGCAAGTATGGGATTGATGCATGGTCTAAGTCATGTCAAAATGTATACAGAACATCTAGAAAATTTTATTGGCAAGAAAACATGGAGGGAAAAAGCTAAAATGATATAAACATGATAAATGACAAACATGAGGGTTAAAATGCAAAATTCATAAGAAAGATGAAGATTTAGATCAGAAAGGTGTTCATGACTCCTACTCTACACGAAGATGATGGATCAAATGTGCATGTGGCACTAAGATGTGTGAAAATCGCACTTGGGTAATTTCCTAAAAACTCAGGATCTAAAGTGTAAAATTCACACATAAGTGCAAATGAGATCAAAATATGAAACTAAAGATTGATTTATAGTGAAAACATGGTTTTTAAATGAAATCTATAATTAAATGCAAAGTATGGAATGCAATAAGCGAAAAACAATAAAAATATACAAGAAAATATTTAAAACCCTAAATGATGGATTTAAAGTTAAACTAATGGTCTATATGCAAATTCCCTGTGTTCTAGACTGTTTATTAAAGTTTTATGGACTTATGTGCAAAATGTCAAGGGCCTGAATGTGATAAAAAGTGAGCTTTCATGATGATCTGTGTAATTATGGAATTCATTAGGGTTCAAGATGCAAAATTCACAAAGAAAACTTATTTTAACAATTCTGAGGGCTTAATGTAAAAGATCAAGACTTAAATGTAACAAAAATTCAATTTTAAAGGTGATCAATGTGATTTTAAAAACCTTAAGGGTTCAGAATGCAAATTTCACAGAAAAATTCATTTTAAAGAGTTCTAAGGGTCAAATACAAATGTTCAAGACTTAAATGCAAGGAAAATATGAAGACAATGGCCTAAGCATGATAAAACATTCATGAATGCATTAAAAATAAAAATCCAAAGATGCAAGGGATTATATGCAAATTTCATAGAGTAAATAAAAGAATTGAAAGTAATTTAAAACTACAGGGGCTAACATGTAAAAAAATAGGACCTAAATGTAATGAAAAGGACTTAAATGTAATAAATTAAGGACTTAGTAATAATAACCTAGAACTATGGGAGCTAGACCTAAAAACTTCCTATTCGAATATCGCCAGAGGATCACCGGCGTTCTCCCTCAGCAACCACTTCGACGATGAACCAGCGGCGGGGGGAGGTGAGCGGCGGTCCTGGAGGCTGGACCGAGACACAGCGGAGGTCTCTGGCGTGTCGAAAGAGGCTGGGGTGGCCTGAGGCTCTCCCCCCACCTCACGCTCTGGCGAGGTGTCTGGTCGGTGATGGGGAAGACAAAAGCGCGGCACAACGGCACTCCGGCAACGGCCAAGCTTGAGCAGAGGTCAAGGAAGCATCCGGAAGGCGTGAGGAGGTTCCTGGGGGTGTCGTCGAGGGCTGGGATGGCCCGAGCCACTCCTCCCATCCCCTGCGTCAACGGTGATGGCAGTGTCGAGTCATCGGGGGGCTACACCAGTCCAAGCGACGGCAGGGCGGTGCGGATGTGTTCGTGGAGTGGAGGAGAAGCTTCCCAGAGCGACGGGGCGGAGCGGGGGTGCCTGGTGTGCTCCAACGCCCCACGACGGCGGTAGCAGGGCTACGTCAACGACGGTGGTGTTCTGGGTTCACAGGAGGCCAGGGAAATTCCTCTGGAGAAGGGGCACTCCGGGAGGAGGAGGAGGAGGGAGAAGGAGGAGCAGCTTGGAGGGCCTCTCCTCGATCCAGAGGTCAAGGGCCTCACCGGTGGTGGTGAACCCACTACCAGAGACTAGATCGACGCTCACAGGAGGCGTTGCTCTGCCGTGGCACGATCCCAAGGGCCTAAAGGGAACTAAAGGGATAGGTCTGAATTGAAATAGAGGGGGAAGAAGAGTACCTGTGTGCGAGGTGTCTCCTTCGGCGAGACAGGGTTGACGGTGACGTGCTCCGGCGATGCTCTGGCTGGGGGCTCCGGGCTGCGAAAAGGACTGGTCGCTTCTGGAAAATAGGGCTAGATCTCCTGGCCTTTTTGGTTTTGTTTAATTAGGATTTTAAATTAAGGTTTTAATCATTTTATGGTTTTTTAGGGTTTTAACTAGTTTAATTTTAGGGTTTTCAATTTTAATTAAGATTTTGAGTTTAATTAGGTTTTTCACTTAATTAAATGGATTTTAGTTAATTTTGACTTTTAATTAGGGTTTTTATGTTTTAATTAGTGTTTTTAGTTTAATTAGGATTTTCACTTGATTAAATGGATTTTAGTTAATTTTGACTTTTAATTAGGGTTTTTGTGTTTTAGTTAGGGTTTATGGATTTTAATTAGGGTTTTTGATTATTTTAATTAGGGATTTTAGTTAATTTTGACTTTTAATAAGGGTTTATGGATTTTAATTTGGTTTTTAGTTTAATTAGGGTTTTCACTTGATTAAATGGATTTTAGTTTATTTTGACTTTTAATTAGGGTTTTTGTGTTTTATTTAGGGTTTATGGATTTTAATTAGGCTTTTTGATTATTTTAATTAGGGTTTTTAGTTTAATTCAGGTTTTCAATTGATTAAATGGATTTTAGTTAATTTTGACTTTTAATTAGGGTTTTTGTTTGATTAAATCAATTTTAAGTATTTTAAATGTGTTTTGTTTGGTTTTAGTTTTAATTAGGTCAGAGTGGACTAATGGGGGCCTGATTGGGCTAGGATTTTTGGTGGTCGCAACCAGAGCATCTTCCAGAGGAGTCTACTGCCAAGTGACTTCAAAATCGGAGTGTCTACACATACTCTTTTCAAAACTCATCTTTCCTTTTCCTTTTGAAAACATTTGGAAATTAATTCCAAAATCATATTTTTCCAATCCTTTCTCATATTCTAAGAAATTCACATTTTCGACCAAAACCAGCCTAAAATACAATGCCTCTCAGGGCTTAAAACCAAAATCACAAATTTTGGCTGGTATCTGGTTAAAACCATAATTCTTATTCATTTTTAGGATTTTAGGACCATTCACAAGTCTAATCCTAGCCAAACCATTCCTTTTTATTGTCAAAAACCATACATCTTTCTCTTTTTCATTTCCACTTTTCTTATTGATGTTACCTTGATCAGGGGTAACTAGGCACACAAGCCATAGGCGAGGACACCATTTCTCCTACCTCCCTGCACTACCGCGGTGAAGTTCCCAATGCAGAAGGACACCAATAACGCCCCCACACTGTACAATAATACAAGAACTACCCAAATGCAACTAATAGAGTCTAAAATAATAGAATTAAATAAATAAAGCTAAACATCTAGACCTGTGTGTGGTGAAAGTGGCTCGAATGTGATGCACCAGACAAGACTGCACCTACTCCTAAGCACCTGAGACAAGGCAAAAAGGAAACCACGCGTGAGTGACAGGAATGTCACCTAGTACGTGCCCAAAGAACAACAACAAAACTGACAAAAAACTTTGCATTTCAAGAAAACCTCGAAAAGCCACAACCGTTGAAAAGGCAGCACACGTAGTTCGATAAAATTAGTAGAGGATGTTATTTCAAGAACTTTCTTTTCTTTTCCTTTTCAAAATTTCATGCTCATTAACAAATTTTTATGTACAAATCAGGATAAGAAAACCATTTCCATCTAGTTTCCCAGGCCAAAGCACCATTTTATCTATTAACACAATTCACAACAAATCAGGGCTCAGAACTTAGTTCAACACAATCTCAATTCATGTCTCAAAACTAGTCGCATCACCATGGCCACAGGCGATCGACCTGGCCACATGCAGTTGTCGAGGCTTCACCCCCGACCACACTACAGTGCCGCGGTGAACCACCCCGTGTTGGAGTTCAACTGCTTCGATCGTAGCCTCAAAATGTATCCTCACTGGTACAAGCACGGAGTGTGTCCTCACGACGCCCTCGTGCCTGAGCAGCTAGGGACTCTAACCCCAGATCCGACCAGCACCGGCACTGAGGGTAATCCAGGTCTACCGTACCCTAGGTCCTACAGTACCACCATAGTCGTGAGACTCCTACTTCAGATCGCAACTCGGCAACCACAACCAAAGACACGTCCCCGACATCTCTAAAGGTCTCACTATCCCTGTTGGCAAGTACCGGTCTAATTGTGGTTCCTACAAATCTCAGAAATCTCTTTTAAACATATGCAGTTTCTCATTTCAAATCATTTGACAAAACAAGTTTTCATTTATAAAATTCTTCATAAATCTCACACATTAAGTGTTACATTCCTCATCTATGTTTCTCAAAACCAATCATTTTCATTGACATTCGTTCATGGTTCATTGTATCATGCATTCACCCCTCACATGGGTCCACATGTATTCCACATTTTTCATATTTCACAAATTCATGGAAAGCATAATTAAAACAACACGTCTGCATGCATCATCTCATGAATCATTTCTATGTATTTCATACATTTATCATGCATTTAACTCAATTTATTAACGTTTTTCAAAGCATTTCTCAATATGGTTCTGGGTCCTGATTCGGCATACCGAATAGGGTCCCGGTCGACCGAAAATCCCTGATTCGGTCCACCGAAATATTTCGGTATTCCGAATATCTGTTAGTTTTATCAGTTCCTCGCCAGAACAGTCGATCAAAATCATCCGGTAGTCCAAAATTCCCTGATTCGACCGACTGAATTACCCTCGTCATCCGAATCAGTGGCCCAAGGAACCCACCTAGAGGAATTTTGGTATCCCAAACCTAGTTTGGCATACCGTTTTCTGCGATTGCAGAAAACCTCCCCGACTGATGTCGTCTCTTCTTCCCAAAGTGGGAGTGAGGGGCGGACCCATCTAATCTACCACATAAATCACAAGTAAAACATGGGGTGTAGACCTCCAAGTCTACTTCAAAACCCCTCAATCCAAACAAAAAACCATTAAACATGGTGTTCTATAGAAATTCTTAAAGACATGAAGCTCATACGAGATCACTATAGCATGCCACCAAAATCACTAGCAAAGTCCCACGAAACAACCATGAATCAGCATGATCTCATCATAAAGATGTTAAACATCTCATTCCCAACATTTTCCCTATTTTTGCATGATTTCTACATCGTCACCCATGATTTACTACTTAACCTTAACATGCCTTAACCGAGGAGAGGAAGAAGGAGGGGTAAAACACGTACCTGGCTTCAACAAGCCCCGCGTGCCCACAATCTCCGGCGATACTCGACACTGGCCTCCCCCGCTCCCACGGTCCCCTCTGATGCACGGTTTTTTCCTCCCACCTCGCGACACACGTTTGGCCTCCGCACTCTCTCTAGTTTCTCCTCTTCCCCATCGTGCTCCACGCCTCCCTTTATCGCCACCTCCTCGCCAACCATTCCCCCGAAATCTGGTCGACCAGCTGCCAGCCTCACTGCTCTGGAGGGGATGGGACGAGCAACCCTCCCGCTAGGCCTCACGAGTAGGAGGAGATGGGGTCATGGGCATGGAGGAGAAAGGGGGTCATAGGCATGTGTGGTTGGGCTCCTTTGACCAGGTCCAAGTCAAAGTGGGTCTCACCCCCAAACATGGGTCCCAAGATGCACATGCCAACCCACAAAGCCAAAGAAGCCACACCACAAGGGAAAACCAGGAACACAAATGCACTGGAAGAGACCACAACCGACAAACACAACCTTGATTATCCATTAATAAACCACATTCAATTAACATAGTAAATTCCATGGTTTTACATTAAATAGAAAATCAAGCACAGGTGTTACATTATACCCCCCTCGAAAGAATTTCATCCTCGAAATTCACTGCTCAAACAAATGGTGGTACTGGGATTGCATGACTGTTTCTCACTCCCAAGTAGCCTCTTCAACGCCATGATGCCGCCATTGAACCAGCACAAGAGGTATCATCTTGTTCCTGAGGACCTATTCCTTCCTATCTAGGATCTGCACAGCGTCCTCCATCATGGACAAATCTTCCTGCAGCTCACCCAACTAGACTGAAATCACTTGGGATACGGTGGCCAAACACTTCAACATTGAGACGTGAAACACACTGTGCATGCCCAATAACTCTGGAGGCAAGTCCAACTAATAGGCAACTTCCCCAACCCTTCTGGTTATCTTGTAGGGGATAATATAGCGAGGACTCAGTTTTCCCCGCTTCTCAAACCTGAATATGCCTTTCGTTGGTGACACCTTTAGGAAGACGAAGTCTCCAACCTCGAACTCCAAAGGTTTGTGCCTCCGATCAACATAACTCTTCTGTCTACTTTGTGCAGCCACTAGTCTCTTCCTGATCAGGCCCACTTTCTCTGCATTCTGCTGCACAATCTCTAGGCTCACGAGCTGTCTCTCGCCTACTCAGGGCATCAGCGACCACATTAGCCTTCCTAGGGTGATAGGATAGACTAAAGTCATAGTCCTTGAGGTATTCTATCCATCTCCTTTGCCTCAGATTCAAATCCTTCTGAGTGAAGATATATCTTAAGCTCTAATGGTTTATGAATACCTCAAACTGCTCACCATACAGGTAATGTCTCCAGATCTTCAGTGCAAACACTACTGCAGCCATCTCCAAATCATGAGTGGGATATTCCTTCCATGGTTCTTTAGCTGGCGTGAGGCATATTCCACAACTCTCCCATGCTGCATCAGTACACATTCTAATCCTGTCCCACAAGCATCGCAGTATACTGCAAAGCCTCCACTCCCCGAGGGTAGAGTCAACTGGAAGTGTGACCAGTCGAATCTTCAATTCATTGAAGCCCTCCTCGCAATGCCAGTTCCAAATGAAAGAAACCCCCTTTTGTGTCAATCTGGTCAAAGGTATTGCAATCTTGGAGAAATTCTATATGAACCTTCTATAATAGCCAGCCAAGCCCAAAAAGCTTCGATCTCTGTCATGGTTTAGGGTCTAGCCCAACTACTAACTACCTCAACCTTAGCTGGGTCCACTTTAATTCCCTCGCCTGAAATGATGTGGTTAAGGAATGTGACCACTTCTAGCCAAAACTCACACTTAGAGAACTTCGCATACAGTTGATGTTGTCTCAAAGTCTCTAACATCATTCTCAAATGTATCTGGTGAGTTTGCATATCAGGGGAATATACCAACACATCATCAACAAATACCACAACAAATTGGTCTAGGTAGGGTCTGAACACCCTATTCATCAAATCCATGAAAGCGGCTGATGCATTCGTCAATCCAAATTGCATAACCAAAAACTCATAATGGCCATACTGGGTACGAAAAGTTGTCTTATGCACGTCAGTTTCCCAGATCCGTAGCTGGTGATATCCCGATCTCAAATCAATCTTCGAGAAGACTGAAGCCCCCTGAAGCTGATCAAACAAATCATCAATCCTAGGTAGAGGATATCTATTCTTGACTGTAATCTGGTTCAGCATCCGATAATCAATGTAGAGATGGAGTGAACCATCCTTTTTCTTCACAAACAGTACCGATGCACCGCAAGGTGACACACTTGGCCTAATAAATCTACTGTCCAGCAACTCCTGAAGCTAATTCCTAAGCTCCCTTAACTCTGCTGGTGCCATCCGATAAGGGGTCTTAGATATAGAGCTAGATCCTGGCACCAAGTCGATCTAGAATTCAACTTCCTAGTGCGGTGGCATTCTAGGCAAGTCCTCTGGAAAAACATCGAGATATTCCTGAACCATGGGTATATCCTGCACCCTCAGAACTGAAGAAGAAGACAATGTCACGCTTGCCAAATATCCTATACATACCTTAGATAAGTGGCAGTAGGCTTTAAATGCAGAAATTATCTTCTTCTGTTCTCCTGGTCTGGTTCCTTGCACCACACACCACCCTTGACCTGGGCACTCGACCAGGACTCTTTGCTTGGCATAGTCAATGATGGCTGAATGTTGTGCCAACCAGTCCAGTCCCAAGATGATGTCATATTCCTGCATATCCATCACAATCAAACTGGCTCTGAAATCTTGGTCCCCTAACTTCACATTGACTGACTGTAGGTATTTCCACGCTAAGCTGTGCTCTCCCAGTGGGGTCACCACATCAAGATGGAAGGCCAATCTAACTAGGGCTGTAAATGGGTCGGGTTGGGTCGGGTTAGAGGTCTACCCTAACCCTAACCCGTCCTTTCTTAGCGGGTAACGGGTCGGGTTAATACCCGTCTTACAAAATTCTAGCCGCTACCCTACCCACTACCCATCAGAATAACGGGTGATGGGTAGGATTAACGGGT
>JAMKQA010000945.1:0-25407 GCA_024699735.1 Posidonia australis | reverse complement strand
CAAATGTTTGAGTAAGAAAAGAGTTTGGTTTTGGGATTGAATTCCCAAGTGATTATTTAATAAAGAAAATGATTTTCAAAGGAGAAAACCAAGTTTTGCAAAATGATAAGAAACAAGTTTCTTTTGGTTTTGCTGAGTTTTCTTTGTGGTTGTGTGTTTTGGGGGCACGTAATGGGTGACTTAGATGTCACTCACGCGTGCTGTTTGGTTTTCAGCTGTAGACCGCGTGCAGCCAGGTTCTGGTGTAGGAATTGGAGCTTCTAGCCGCACATCGAGATCCTGAAGGTGAGCCTTAGTTACAGTCCTATTGTTCTGTAATTATGTGTAATTATGCTTGTGATACTGTGTTTTGGTAACGTGCCCGGGATCGGGGCGTTACATTATTTCACAAATTAATGGTGACTGGAAGACTAAGGACCAGAAACTTATAATATGCCATGAGCATTTGCTGAAACTGATTAGCGAATTCAAAGAGGTCAAGTTCTCTTTTATGAAGCGTGCCAAGAATGCGTATGTAGACGCGTTAGCAACCTTGGCATCATGGCTTCGCTACCAGAGGCCCAGGTAGCGTATATCTCAGTAACTTGTGTAGAGCAGCCTGCACATTGCAAGCACATCCAAGAAATAGAACCAACAACCAAATTGCCTTAGTATCATGATATCAAAGTTTTCCTGGAGTCCAGCAACTTCCCATCTGGCATTTCCGTAACAGATAAGAAGACCTTGCCACGATTGGCCTCTAAATATGTACTCAGGACAGGGTATCTATACAGAAGATCTTACAACCAAATGCTCCTTAGATGCGTAGATAAGAAGGAGGCAGATATATTGACGTAAAAGGTTCATGCAGGCACATGTGGTCCACACATGAATGGAGTGCTCTTGGCCAAAAAGATCATATTGTAGGGTTACTTTTGGTCTACTATGGACACGGACTGTTGCCAATTTGTGTGGAAATACCACAATTGCCAAATACATGGCAACTTAATACATGCTCCCTCACAACAGCTGCATAGCATGTTGTCTCCTTGGCTTTTTTCCACTTGGAGAATTGATGTTATCGAAGCCATACATCCAGTTGCATCTAACGAGCATCGATATATTCTCGTAGCCATCAATTATTTCACAATGTGGGTCGAGGTAGCATCATATAAAACTGTTACAGTGGCAGTCACAGAAAAATTCATTAAGAATAACATTATTGCCAGATATGGGGTTCCACATGCCATCATATCAGATAATGGAGTTAACTTCATAGCAAGAAGAGTTGAGGACTATCTTCAAGGTTACAAAATCAAGCACCACAGATCCTCTCCTTATTAGCCGCAAATGAATGGTGCCGTTGAATCAACTAATAAAAACTTGATCAAGATTTTGAAGAAAATGGTTGAGATACACAAGGACTGGCATGAGAAGCTTCCTTACGCACTTTGGGCTTACAGGACCTCAATCTGGACATCAACAGGAGCAACACCGTATTCACTTGTTTATGGTATGGAGACAGTTCTCCCTTTCAAAGTGTTGAACTAGACCAGATTGACGAGCACAGATTACAAGCCCTGCACCATGCCCAATCCTATCAAAAGCGAATGGCCCGAGCGTATCAGAAGGAAGTTCAGCCTAGAAATTTTGTACCAGGTGATCTGGTTTTGGGCGCCATTCACCTACCCGATGCCCAAGAAAAGTTCAAGCCCAACTGGCATGGACCATTTATTGTGAAAGAAGTCCTGTCTAGAGGCGCAGTCATTCTTGAGGATATGGATCGTGGGGAGTAGTTAGATCTTGTCAACACTTCCTACCTAAAAAAGTACTATCAATGATCCTCAGCCACTCCTGGGCTTTTCAAAGTATGCCATTATAGACCATGCATCTCTATGTTCTTACTAGTATCTCGCATCCACACATCACACATGTTGTATCATATGCATTTTCCTTTCCTTTCTTTTGCATTATAGTTACAATAGGAAACATCAATATAATCATTGCCTGATGAGGAAAATCGGAATGCCAGCCTGCTTAGGAAGAGTCTTGATCCTCCTCATGTGTTACTACCCGTGTGACCTAGGAAGTGAGGGAGCAACTATTTGTGGGGAATTGGACGAAATGTATAAATTCCTAAGGGGCCTATACCTTAAGAGGTAGACAAAATGCTAGCATATGAGTGAGAGTGTGAGCAAAGAAAAAGAAAAAAAGAAGAAGCATAGATATCGGAGCACAAAAGAAATAAGAAGATAGAAGATGAAGATAAAGGCCAGCTCCAATGAGTGAGGTATGCAGGACAACTCTATCCTTATGACACGTCTTGGAGAGGTGTTGAAGCATACACCTACAAAGTCCACATTTACAAAGGGACTAGCCACCCCTTAAATCAAAGGATGGAGCAGCCACCCCCCTCAGCCTAGGTGTTTATTACCTCCATGTAGGGTTTGAGGGAGTAAAAGAAAAGGATTATTAAAAAAGTAGGTATAGGGCCCTAGGAGTTTGCATGGAGCCCGTTTATCTCAACAGTCCATTGAATGAGTGAGAGCCACCATAAACCTAGGGATCCAGGTAGTGCTAGGTCAGTAGAGGACATTCTAATTCCTTGTAGCAGGCAATAAAGGCTTCCTTGGCGCTGAGGGCACCAATATCTTCTATAAACCATGCATAAATCTTGCTTCCATTTTATAAGTCTTGTATAAATCATTTGGCATTCAGCATTTTCGATCATGCATCTTTCGCATTTTGCATTGCTTTGCAAGGCGTTTGCCCATGTTTCGACCAGGGGCATGCCAACTGCCTTTTGGGTTGGAATATTGGTAAAAAGGGAGCTTCAACCAGGGGCATGTTAACTGCTCTTTGGTTGGAAATAGGTCTTTGACTAGGGGTATGCTAGCTGCCTTTCTAAGTCAAGAAGATCATTGGAACAATGCTACTGTCAGGAGCATGCGAGCCAACACAAATTGTTTGTTACATAGAGCATAGATTCATTACAAACACAGACCAAATCAAATTTTGGAGTGACACAATGTAAAAACAAGACTGACCCTTTATTATAGTTCATCAGTTGTACAAAATTTGCTCACTTGATAGTAGTGGACTCTCAAGTTACAATCAATTGACTCTTGATCTTTTTGAGCTGCCAGCTCCTGTAGATGAAGTGCCACCAAGAGGAAGTTCATTTATAGGCTAAGTTTCTCGAATTTCAACCTCGTACTCTACTGTGCAACCCAAACCTTCAATAATGGTAAGACCAGAAGTTTGAATGCCACCATGCATCAAGCGAGCCGACTCGGAAGTTGTCACATTGGAGCCGAGAGCATATCCTTTGAAGCAGTTAGCCATTGGACTTTGCTCAATTGAATCCTGGCAAAAGCCAAATTGACGCAGAACACGGACAGAATGGTATTCCACACTGCCCGTAAGCCCTGGAAGGATAACCAGTCGCATATCGTAGTTGTTAAAGAAGACAGTGAAGGGCTTCACAGGTTTGAACACAATGTGCCAGACTACAGTATCATCAATAAGATTCCGCAGTCTTTCGCATAGCTCGTGGACGCTAGAAAGGGTGCATGAATGATTGGTACAACTGTAGGATTCGAAGACAGAGTGTTGGGGGCATAAGACTTCCACCACCATGTGGGCAGCGAGCCAAGTCTATCAGAAAAGAAGCATGGCACAGTTAGATAATCATAGTAAATCACTAAAATAACAGTGTTGGCTTACTTGTACTAAGACGCCGCAACCATGGAAATGCCAGGAACGTTTCAATGCCCGATCCAAGTCGACATAGGTCTTTGCCAGAAGAATGGGGGCAAGATCAATCTAGTGGGTGATCATGGCCAACGCAACCTCTGCCACCTCAATAGCAACTGTCATCTGGCCATGGCTGAAGATGAGTTCCCCAAGGAAGCGTACCAGAAAGCTGTGGAGCCACAAGCAACCTGATGACACACGGTCACTAACAATCTTGTCGAAATAATCCAGGCACAACATTGGAGTCGACCCATCCATGTAGATGAGGCTTTTCTAGCAAGTGCTTCGAGATAAGCCCATCTGCTAGCTTAGAATAGAAGAATAACTGTCACGACGCATGAAAACGGGCGGTGACATGTACAGCAATAGGCTGTAAATCCGTTGGACTTCTTTGAAGGTGAGAGTAAGTTCTGTCTACCCAAAGCGGAATACATGGAAAGCAGGTTTCCAGAATCTAGCCGTGGCGCATAGCAAGTGCCAGTTCACCTCCACCTTGACAATATTCAACAACGAAAAGGATATGCTCCAAACCCACAGTTGCTCACGATCCTTAGCAGTTAATGCACCAATCCATGTTTGCAGAACATCGGAGCAGTCTTTTAGTGACACCATGGTCGGGTACCCCTGCATGGAAATTATGAAGATCAGAACATAGCAGGAATAGTGTAAAAATCAAGTTTGGGCAAAACAGAAAGTCATATAGCCAAATGATTTCTCAAGGTGGAGAGGATCAAATAAGTTCACGAAAATGAACATGATAGGAATATGAAAAAATATGCAGCAAATCTGAGAATGATAGAAATCAAAGCATATAGCTCCTTCCCATTGCAAGAAACGGAAGCATGATGAAAATTAATATATGTAGTTTTTTCCTTTGCAAGATATGAAGGAATATGAGCTCAAAGATCGAATGGCTTATGTGAATCTGTGTAAATATAAAGAGCCCTCTCAAGGAGGATCATTTTTCCATTGTCACATCAGAGAAAATGGGCAAGATCACATACCATTGCATGCCGAGAAAGAGCATAATCAGCATCGAGAGAGCAAGAAATGAAGCTTGAAGGAGGTTTGAGGGCTTGAGAATGGTGTTTGCAGCAGGAGAGGTGGTTGATTTTGTTGGGGAACACGAAATAATATAGACAAGAAAGAAAGGTTGCAGTAGAAAAGGAAAGCAAGCTGGCATTCTGAATAGAGTGCACCATGGTGGTGTTCCAACCTGGCGCACCTAGCTGGCGCACAAAGCTAGTGCACCACCAGGCAGACAGCAAATAGAACCTCCCCTAAAATATCAAACTTGCCCAAACCGGCGGCATTTCTCAAGACCTGCATGGAAGCATACATTTTACACACACAGATAAATACCCAAGAGGGGGGTTGCATTCCGAAACAGATTTGCATTCATGCACAATTAAAACACAAATTACATTGTTCACAGAGTACTAGTCACATCATTCATACACAAAGAGTGGCAAAAGAAGATTGAACTGAAACAAAGAAATCTACTACTCCTCGTTGGACTCCTCCTTGTCAGACGATCTCTCCTGGAAACTCTTAGCCAAGAGTCGGGCCCCTCGTTGAGTTATTCGGTGTGAATACGGGGTAGTAGCAGTAGACTGAGAGTGGGCAGAAGAGCTTAGGACCCTCTGTGAAACCTCGATGTCAGAACGGTCCTCCTCAGACACTTCCGAGGTGAATTCCCCATTGGTGGCCGCATCACCTTGTTGGCTGGGTAGTCCTGCTGAAAGATTCCTAAAAGAATGTCAGATTTGCAACAGTGCCAAAGTGCATTGTTAAAGGAAAGTCAGAAAAAAGTACCCATATGATCCGCCACTGTAGTTTCTGCACGAATTTGCAAAGTTGTCAATCGAGTTTATGGTATAAACAAGATGAAGTATAAGTAAAATAAAGGCCTCCATACCCGTTTCTGCCTGATGTCCTCGTAAAAAGAGGCAAACTTCTCCTTGAAGCCCTATGGAAGTAAAACAAGTGTCAGATTAGACCTTCTATATGGAGCAAATTTATTTAAGCAGAAGGTACAAGGTTTTACCTTAGCCCAGTTGGAGGCATACCACATCCCATGTTGACTATCGTGCACGGCCTCCTAAAAAAGATAGGGCTTCCTGACCTGCCTATACCATTCTAAATAATCGATGTAGTTGACTTCTCGAAGAATGTGCCTATCTTGAGAAGCCATAGCTATAGCGTGCCGACTCCTAGTGGCGGCACGAGACAGGACCGAGAGATCCATGTCTGTGGGAGGAGTGGGGTTGCAGAATTCATTGAGGAACTGATGCCTCACTCGCCTTGGGAGGAAGTAGGCCGACTTCTTCATGTAGTAAAATTTCACCTACTTGTCTCTCAGAACGTGGCCAGAGTTCAGAGGTGCCTAGTTAAACCCATCGTATCTCAAAAATGGATGCAGGTGTACCTGTTTGCAAAAAGGAAAATCATAAGCATGCTAGCAGATATTGATATGCAAAAATAAAATTCATGTAATAAAACTTACATCTTCAAGCTCTACCAAATCTAGAAGATATCGGTAGGACTTGTAACTATAGACCCCAGCAGCAGCTCGGTGGTCGAGCTCGACCCACTGACGAGGGAGGGAAAGAAGCTCATCCCGAAGGCGACCAAAGTTGTGCCCTCGCGTGATATGCTCCATAGCCTAGTACTAGCAAGAGCAAGCAGAAGAAAGTTATCAGCTATTATCAAAAACTTTGCAAAAAGGAAATAAATTTTCACTAGTACTTACAGTGAGCAGGGGGTACAGTCCCACATGAGACCGACGACCTAGCCTAGTTACGTTGTCCAACCCCCAGATCAGCTAGGTGTAGCTAGCCCCGGCCCAGTCATAGTGGTCCAAGTACTCCAGGTTGGTTAGATATGCCAGCCAATCAGCATGAATGCAGTAAGCAGAAGAATCACAGAAGATCATGGCAAGTAGATCCAGTAAGAAGTGCCGGAGTACAAAATCGGCTTCATCGCTGCCCGGCTCCGAGTTGGGCCAGAACTGGTCCCACTCCTGAAGCCAACCCACGGTAATCAGATGCTTCCCCTGAGGAGGCTTTGGAGGAACACGACCTAGGTGGGCGGGAGCTAGATGCATCCTGTGAGTGGTCTCCCTAATGATCGGCCCATCACCGAACGGAAGACCCGTCAACAGGGCTCATCGATCAAGTAGTACTGTCAGCTCTCTGAATGGAAAATGGAATGTGTGTGTCTTAAACCTCCATCATTTCGCTAAGACTCGAAAAAAGTTATAATGCCCGTGGATGGCCAGAATGTGAAGCAAGCCACCGAAAGGAGACCGGTGGAGCAAGAAATCTTGTAAAAACACGGGCAAGCAACGCAAATGGTCAAGCATAGGGGCCCAATGACACCGCATTACCTGGTTTGCATCCCTAACTTGAAACAACAATGACAAAATAGATACAGGATTAGAGAAGCAGTAGTGCCAAAGCCAAGACATGCTAAAGGAAGAACGATGATAGTTACCTCAAAATCTGGGCTCTCACAGATGTGATTGCCGCTGAGTAGTCACCTCGTGAAGTTGCCAGATTCCTGAAAGTACAGTTGTAAATTGAAATGTCAAATTTATATCACAAGCACAAGTCATTCCAAACGAGCTTACCTCGACGGGGATGGCAGATGCCGACCTACTAGAGGCCCGAGACCTCGAAGAGCTGCCCTGCTACTGTGGGTGGGAAGTAGAAGGTCTACTTCGGGGAAGCTGTGAGCTCTCCCCCTCGGGAACTAGGTCATCCTGCAAGCAGACAAATGTCAAGGCTGGATTTGAATAGTAGAGTCAAGGAAGTGCAATATATTCAGGCATAGCAAAGCACGAGTCTCGAGATAATACATGGCATTGCAAGTATTGTTTATCAGATATATTCATAAAATGTGCAGTCAATGGCAGAATAAAAAGCATTGTATGCACAAACAAAGCACATTAAGATGCTTTAAAGCATTTTGGTAGCAACAGTTCTTTTTACAAAAGTGCAGATTAAACGAGATGCAAGTATAGCCTAATATTGCAAAATGGGGTCCATTATTAAAAGAAAAGCAGGTAGTTACGTGAAAATATGGGAGTTATGGCCATTATTGTTATTGTGAACTGCTATTATTCTTGCTATTAGAGTTTACTAGGTGGGGCTCATCACTGTTGCTATGAAAACATGGGCATTTACCACTCTGTAATTTTGTTTGCCACTATTTTACTGTTGACATTATTGTTGCCCTACAATTATTTTGCTCAAACATGGGTTGATAAATGAGGAGTTGACTTAAAATAACAAAAGTTGACTCAAGCTTCGAAAAACTGGCAGCTCATGAGGTCATGGCCCACAACCTAAGCCACCTCATCGCCGACCATCCTAGTAGCCCGCTAGAGTTCACTGTTGCCTAGCCACAACCCACGGTCTGTTGGAATCCACCACCTGCTGGCATGACCTCACGGTCAACCACCAACTGCCGAACCACACCCATATGCCCTGCCACCACACTCCTCTACGCAACCATCCAGACCAGTCCACTCAACCACCGGAGCCACCACCGTCAACCTATAACCCACCGGAACCCACCGCCGGAGCCCACCACATGCACACTACCCAACCGCCAACCACTCCACCCCACAACCCAAGCCACCTCATCGCAGCCCACTCCACCTCCGCAGATCCCAGCTGACGACCACCCAAGTCGTCACCCCGCCGGAACCCCACCAACTGTTGGCCGTCCAAAGGAAGAATGCAAGTTGTGACCATGCCGGTGGAACCCCTAGGCACGGTTCTCCAACTTACTCTGGTGTGCGGAAACATACGGGGAGATCCGATACAGTCACGGCAAAAATGGTGAATCTGGAAGAAGAGACAAGACTCGGAAACGCCAAAGGGAAGACAAAAGGATAAGGAAAGGAGTCGCCACCTAGTATTTTAATGGAAAGACGAGGAAAACCAGGAAAACACAAAAAAGGCAGAAAGCAAACAAGATGCAAAGATGCATGTGTGATCCGTACCTAATGGATAATGTAAGATGAATGCGGGCCAGAGAAAGGGTAAGGATTCTGGTTACGCATGGGGAAAGGGTTAGGCACCCCCATACGCCAGAGAAAACTCGGTCTTTCTAGGTTTCCTACTGTCAATGGTCTGATGAATGTATGCTTGCTTATTGTATATGCTCATGCATGAAAATGACCGAAAACATGCCAAATCAAGGAGAAGTGAAATCAAAGGAAAATGATAATCCGAGGTTCAAATGTAGGCATTGTTAATGTCGCTTTACTATACGCCCTTGGGCGATGAGGAAAATCGTGAAATTCTTGGAAAGCATCTCGCAAAACAGCGGAAATTGGAGATAAATACGAGAAAATCAAAAAGGAGAAAATAATCCTTGTTTCGGGACCATGTCGGCTTTTATGAAGCCTTTTACTATACGCCCTCGGGTGATGGAAAACCAAAACAAGTGAAAACTGCAGAAAACCAAGAAAACAAGGACAAAACAAAGCTCGGAACAAAGCTACAAAGCGTGCACCAAGCAAGGCAAAAAAGACAAGAAAAATCGTGCGAAAAGATGTGAAAAGTATGCAAAATGCAAGTGTGTGTGCAAATCTGAAAACTCTAGGGGGCTTTGTGCAAAAAGGCCAAATCCGAGGAAAATCGAAGTCCAGAAGCCAAAATCATTGAGAAACACATAGGAAAACACATTCCATGCATGCATGAAGAATTTGGGGTCAGATGTGTATCCCTAGTGCAAATGAAGTTCTCTAGGGGTCAGAATGCAATTTTACCACTAATGCATGCATGCACGTCAATTCAGCATAAAATTAGGGTAAAAATGCAAGAAAAAAGGCTCAGAAATAAACCAGGAAGTTTCTTGGGCAAAATGGTCATTTTACCCCTGAAAACAGGCATTCAGAGTAAAATCAATGAAGTTTAGGGGCTAAACTGCAAATAACCCAGCAAACAAGGCAACTAGAAGAAATTCAGTAAAAACAGAGGGTTAAAATGCAATTAAACCATGAAAACAAGCTTCTTGAATGTTTTAAAACAAATTCAGGGAGTTTTATGCAATTCTCATAGCAAAACAAGCCTCCTAGAAGTTTTCTATAAAACACAGGGGCCTAAATGCAATTTGTCCAATGAAAACATGCTTCTGGAAAAGTTTCAGAGAAGTATGAGGGCTAAAATGCAAGTTAATCAACAAAAACAACTATTTAGAGAGTTTTTGAAATATGAAAGGGCTTTTATGCAATTTTTACTGTAAAAATGAACTGTCAGGAACATTTTGATGAAGATCATGGTCTTTTATGCAATTTTCACAGAAAAATGAACTTCTAGGAAGTTTTTTAGAAAGTGCAGGGTCTTTTTAGCAAGATGTCTGTAAGAAAATATGTTTCAAAGACTCTGGGGGCTTTTATTAAAGTTTTAAACTCAGAAAACATTACTTTAAATGTTCAGGGTAAAACATGTAATATTTTTAGTTAAAACTTTATTCGAAACATTTTAGAAAAAATGATTGCTGTACCTACATGCAATAAAAGGACCAAAAAGTAACTCCAGAAGGACCTATTTGCAAGACAAACATAAGCTCCTGATTTTATTTAAAATAAAGTTTTAAAAGTTTTTTAAAGAGAAAATAGAAACGACGGTCGGCGGCGAGCTCCCTCGCCGCCGACGACCGCCTGAGAAGAGCAAACAAAGCCTTCCGTAGTCCGATCTAAGATCAGACCCCACGGGAAGCAAGAGGGAGAAGCAAGGAACACATCCAACGGACATGATGGGGCGACCAACGGCTGGAACGGCCTCCCCACCTACCTCACCGTCGAGGTGCTCCGGCGACGACGTCGGGGAAGAAGGAGCTATCCGGAGGCTGAGGAGTGGTGTTCCAAGGGGTCCTGGTGGCTTTGTGGCACTGAGGGAAGCTCCCTCCCCTACTCTGGAGCTGAGTGGGGTAGTGGGAGGCTTCGACGGCCGTCGGCAGTGTCGACTCCAACGAGGGAGGTCGCAGCAGCGATCGGGGGCTCGAGGGGGCACTCTGAAGGCTCTGGAGGATTTGGAAAGGCTGGAGGATGCTTCCTTCGGTGCTGGATGGACGACGGGTGGCGTAAGGCACGTAGACAGCGTCTGGTCCCCGTCGTCTTCTCCGGCGATGGTAGGTCCAGGCGGTTCTCCGGTGAATGGCTCGCGGGCTTCTGGAGAGCTCAAGGGATAGGAGGCTCGGGGGTCCAGGACACGTCCTGGATTGCTCCCCCCGCCTCTGTCGCCGGAGTGTGGCGACGGCGGGGCACAGCGGAGTTTCGCTAGCCAAGGGATCACTCTGGATCCCTTGGAAGCACTCTAGGAAGAGGAGGAGAGGCTAGAGGATCAAAAAAAAAACTAACAATTAAGTAAGCTCAGAGGAGCGTACCTGATTGGAAACGCCTCGCCAGAGATCTACGACGACTGCTTCCCTTCTCCACGACGGCGCTGGCTCTGGAATTCTTTGGAGCAGTCCTCCTTCCCTTCTCGCATGGTGGAAAGGATCCCTAAACCATTGCCTTCCTCCTCCATATATAGGTGACGGAACCCAACAATATGCTGCAACAACCCATAGCAGACTGCAACAGAAACCCAACATCTCATAACCAACCAGCACCACGGCTGTCCCCCACACACCTCCATCTTGCCTGCCCACGCACCGACAGTGATCAACGACTGTCCAAGCTCACGATGACACATCTGGTGGCACTGGCTCGAGCCTGGTTGCTGCTGGTCAACTTGGTGAGATGGGCTGGACATGGTTGGGTAATTACTGGCTGGTACTGTTAAGGAAGAGGAGGGAAATGATGGGTTGAATCTGGTTTTGGCTTGGTTAATTTGGAAGAAGAAGAAGAAGAAATCGGTTGAATGATGGGTTAATTCATGGGCCTGAGTGGGCTTAATGGGCCTTGGTGGATTTGATGGGCTTTCATGGGCCTAAAGGGCCTTCACGGGATTTTGGGTTCAATTTGGGCTTAATGAGCCTTGTGGGCCTCCATGGGCCCAAATGGGCTTCCATGAAGTCAAATAGGCCTAAGATGGTCTTGTGGGCCCAAATGGGCTCAACTAGGGTTTAATGGGCCTAAGTGGGCCTTCATGGGTCCAATTGGGTCACCATGAATTAAATGGACTAATGAGGGTTTGAGCTCAGCCACCACATCTCCATCCTGCAAAATCAAAAAATTGGGGTGTCTACACAAGCACTAAAGAAAAAGAAAACGGGAGCTTAAGGGAGAAGGGAGCACCTCCACCGACGAGCCTCTCTCTAGCCAGTCCTAGAGAGTCCGGTCCATCGTCGCCACCACACAAACCGAGCCGCTGCCACACCACACCTCCACTTCTAGCCATTGCCCCTCACCTTCGCACCTAGCCGGCGCACCACCGAGAGCACCACCGCCTTGAGGAGGAAGGGAGAAGAGGGTGGTCTTGAGAGGGAGGGGAAGATGCGGGTTTCGTCTGGTTTGGAGGAAGAAAAATGAAGAAGGGGAAGAAGAATGGGTAAGGTAAAATGAAATAAGGGGTAAGATAAAGAGGAGAAATAAATGAATGGTATATGTTAGTAAAAAGGAATAAAGAATGGAGAAAATAATAAGGGGTAAAGGAATGAAATCATGAAGCATAATTTCTAGTGTCGAGTAGCAAGATAAAGTGTAGCATATGATTTAGTAGTTATGGTAGTTATCCAGTGGGCCTTGTCATGTACTAGCAGTGCAAATAATTTAATTTCCAAGGTCTAAAATGCAAAATGGTCGTTAAAATTGCATTTTGATCCTTAGCACTCTGTAGCTTGCGTACGAGAGGTAAATTGCAAAGTGTCAAGAAAAATAAACACACAGCCTTCAAAAGTTCACCAGATGGGGTAATTAGCAAAAAACCCCCTAACATTGTGAAATTTACACAATAGCCCATGAAGGGTGTGAGAAATCATATACGAGCAGAATCTTGCAAATACTCAGTAGAATTTTGAAATTCATAGCACAGCAGCAATACAACCATCAGAAGTTTGTCATATCAAGCTAATTTGTCATATCAAGCACAATAGTCCCTCAATTTTGGAAAATTATGTATAAGCCCTAACTTTTTTGCAAAACTCGCAAACAATGCCATGTGAGATTGAAACTTCAGCAAGGTTCTTTCAGAGAATTTTTCACATGCATCTCAGCAAGGATACAAGTTTTTGTGCCATGGAGCCAGTAGCAAGCATAATTACCTTTTTGCCCTCCAAGACGCAACTAGAGCCTACTTCCTTCCTGGGGGGACAATCCAGGGATTATCACTTTTCTTTTCAAATTCTCATTTCAAGCTGATGAGATTTTGCTTTAAGGTGCCATCTTTTCCTTTCTCGGATTTTCGTAGGCACGAAATCCTTTTACTTGACTTTTACCGGGCGATCAAAGTTGACCTTTGACTAGGCGATCGAGGTCATATCCTTTTCCTTGGATTTTCACGAGCGCAAAATCCTTTTGCTTGCCTTTGACTGGGTGGTAAAAGTTGACCTTTGACTGGGTGATCAAGGTCATATCGTTTTCCTCAGAATTTCGTGGACACGAAATCCTTTTGCTTGACTTTGACTGGGTGGTCAAAGTCGACCTTTGACTAAGCGGTAGAGGTTATATCCTTTTCCTTGGATTTTCGTCGACGCGAACTCCTTTTGCTTGACTTTGATTGGGCGGTCAAAGTTGACCTTTGATCGGGCGGTCGAGGTCTTATCCTTTCTTTTTCTTGGATTTTCATGGGCGCGAAATTATGCTGCTTGACTTTTGATCAGGAGGTCAAAGTCGACCTTTGACCGAACGGTCAAGGTCCTATCCTTTGCTTTTTCTGGGTTTTCGCAGGTGCGAAATCCTTCTGTTTGACTTTTCACTAGGCAGTCAAAGTCAACCTATGACCGAGCGGTCGAGGTTTTATCCCTTTTCTTTTCTTGGATTTTCACGGGCGCGAAATCCTTTCGCTTGACATTGACTGAGCGGTCGACGTCATATCCCTTTCTTTTTCCTGGATTTTCGCGAGCGCAAAATCCTTTCGCTTGACTTTAAGTAGGAGGTCAAAGTTGCAGTCATATCCAATCCTTTCCCTGGACCTTCGTGGGTTCAAAATCCCTTTGCTCGCCCTAACTCCGTGCGGATAGGGCCTCCTTTCTTGCTTGACAAATAATATGTTTCGTTATACCCTTTTTCTTTGGGCTGGTACCCCTCAACTACTCGGTTGACAACTGTCAAATCGTCTAGCGAACGGGTTGACCAGACTTGGTTGACAACTGTCAAATCGTCTAGCGAACGGGTTGACCAGACTTGGTTGACTTGTTATGTCCCGCCTCCTCAGGTTGATAACCTTAATAATCCAGCTGATGAGTCCGACAACTTATCATGCCCTTGCCGCTAGTATCCCTCGTGTGCAGGTTTTCTTTGGTTTCTGCAATATTGCTTCAACATTAGCATCAACTTCGCATTTACATTCAGCATCAGCTCGTGCATCTGTATTTAAGCTTATCATTGCATTGGCATCGCATTTTCAGCATTTGGCTCGGCATTCCAATGCATTTCAGTTGCACTTTTGCACTTACATATTCACATTTGGCAACAAGTCATGACTTTCGGTGCATCCACCGGATAAGTGACTCAATGCCTATAGCAAACATAATCCTCTTTACAGCCTCAAAATAGGGGTATCCTGTCAACTCTGAACATCAGTCTCGGTTCCCTTCGTCCCTCGACCTGGCCCAAGGAGGGGCATCTGTAGACACCCCAATTTTAAGGCGGCTCGTAGGCAAACTTGCCAGAAGGATGTTGCTTCGGACATGGCAGGTCCAACCACATCTGTACCCTATCTGACATTTTGATTAGCCTAAGATCATCACACAAACCGCGACCGTAAGCCCATGGTCCAGTTGATAATCCAGGTAGCCAAGTGGAGAGCACTATCCTAAAGCACCACTGTGGAGCACTATAATGGCACACCAATGTGGAGCACCATCCTGGCGTACATATGTGGCGCACCATGCTGGCACACAACCCTGTTTCAGGGCACTAGCTATTGGCTGTTCATTCGCCCCACTTGTAACCTTCATATGCGAATGGACACTTGGGTCCTCACCTATTTTGACATTCCCCTACAAGCCTACGAGGGTCTCTTGGCCTTTGCGTCCTTTGGTATCCATGTTTCAACGTTTTCTATTTCCGTTAAAAGCTCCCCACGTACCACACTTTGATCTCTCTTAACAACCAGTGCATTTACCTCTAGAGCATCCCCTGCATCCTTGAGCATTCTCAGTCGTGTCCCAAGCAGCGAGAAGGAGACACCTTGAGCCACCAAAGGAGAGAAACTCCTCAGGTAACTCCTTACCTCAAGTCTCTGTCTTTCTTTTCTCTAGGCTGTTTTAAATAAGATACCATGCTTTGAATTCGACTGTGGCTTGGTTATATACAGTTCAATTTGATCATTTACATTGTTTATTTGTCTTGATGATGATTCATGTATGCAATTTGTAAGAGTGCTTGCACTGTTTGTTACTTAAAGTGTTTATTTGCACTATGTCATCTTTTTATGGTGGATCAAGGCCCCTATGAGGCTATCGGCTACTAAGTATGGGCTGTGGCACACCACTCACATGTCATGTAGACTTCCCACATTTTTTCAGTCATGTAGGAACTCCCTACGCACCCCTAGAGCCACCATAGGTTGTAACAGTCCGAGGGAACCCGTAAAAGTGCAAAGATAAGGAAAGGAAGAGAGGAGTGTTTTGATCTTGTTTGATTAGTTTGGTTGCATCCCTTAGCATCTAGGTTAGCCCTCTGAATAGTTATTAGCATAGTTAGTTGCATGCATCCTACCCAGGCTCTGAAACCAGATCGCTATCTGAAACAGAGTATCTAGACTTCACCAAACTGGCACACATAACTGACACACATCATTGGCACACATCCTTGGCGCACCATCCTGGCGCACCAGTTTGGTCACAGGATGCAAACAATAGGTTTTGCATCATGGTTTGCATGTTCTCCTATTTGCCATGGGCTCTGATTTTTTTGATGTTTGTTCCTGGATATACCATGATTATAGTTGCGTAGTTTTATCGTCTAATAACTCTGATTGCATTAGTTTTGCACCTAGTAAAGTAGTGATGCTTACTACTTGGGTCTTGTGAATCGGTGGCCTTTTTGGCTCTTGTCGGTGAAATCCTTTTGCACCATTCCATGATTCAGACCTCGGGTAGCCTAGTTGAACAATAGGACACGACCCATTCCCCACTTCACTTATATTTAGTTTAGATACAACACTAGGTACAACTTGCATGTTGCATGGCATTGCATATCGCCCTCGGATGTACAGAAATAGGCTGAAAAGAGCCAACATTTCCACATGAGTAAACGAAGAAGCCATGAAAGACCGATTTCTCGGGCACATGGGGGTGCCTAATACCTTCCCTGTACGTAACAGGGATCCTTACCTGATTTTTGGTTCATGATGTCTTTTCTAGTGGCTTTTGTTCTTGCACAATTGCATAGTTTTATTGCTTTAAAATGATTTTCCTCGTCTCCCATTTTTAAGTAGACTAGGTGGCGACTCCTGCATTTTATCATTGCTTTATTGCTTTTTGTCGTGACTTTGCAGGTCCTCGCGCATTTGCTCTTTTGTACCATGCTCGAGGCTATCGCCGACATGATTACACCTGCTACCAGCTTGAGCGGGTTAGCTCTGCCACAGCTAACAACCTTGAACCAAGTAAAATCAAGAATGTTTTTAAGGCAAACATGAAAGATCTAGAAGATAGAGTAGAAAATCCTCAATCCTTTGATCTAGGGCACCTCAAAGGTTCCTATCCTAGATGACTCTGGGTAATGCAAAAATAAGATATCTACAACATGCTTCACAATAGGGCTAATAGTTTCAACAAAATCAATGCCAGGCATTTGATGAAAACCTTTAGCAACCAACCTTGCTTTGTGTTTGTTTAAACTTCCATCAGAATTTAGTTTTGTTCTATATACCCATTTACATCCAACAACATTCATGGAAGAGTTGTATGGTACAAGCACGTTGGTTTTGAAGTGTAGAGAATTCCAAATACATAGCATGCCTCCATTGAGATGATTTGGATGCTTGAGTATAAGATGTGGGTATGGGAACAATGATAGTTATAAGAGTAGCAGGCAGTTTATGTTTATTGCTAAGAAAAACCTTCTTTTTATAGATACCAGACATGGATTGAGTTTGCATAGGATGAAGATTTACTGTTGAGTCACCAGTTGGGTTAACAAAAGAACAAATGGGGGCACGAGAAGAATGAGAAGCATCTAATAGGGAAGGAGGAGCAGAAGTTGAATCAAGATATTGAGAAGAATTAGAACAACTTATAGGAGCAAGAGTGTGACACTTAGGCTTGATTATCCATTTCTAATTGTAAACCATGTAATTAATTGTTATATTGTATAAATGGTTTATTAATGGATAATCTGTTGTTTCTTGTGAGTGTGAGGGTTGGGTTGGCTTTCTGTGCACCGATTTGTGATTTGGGACCAATGTGAAGTCCGATTTGAGGATGCACAGTGCTTCGGTTTACGTGCCTATCTTTTCTCCTTTCTTTCTTTCTCTCTCTCTCTCTCATGAGCTCTCCCCATCTTCGTCTCCTTCTTCTTCTTCCCTTAAAAGCATGCCATCACAAATGGCAGCCTGTGCCTTCCCGTCCCTTTCGACGCGATGGGAGGCCGACGCGACGTGGGAGGAGGAGGAGATAAAATGGGGAAGGGAAATGGAGGAAGGGTGACCGAGAGAAATAGAGGAAGAGAGGGGGGGGGACAGTGTGTGAGCTAGAGGAGTGTGGTTGTCCACGTGGTTCGTCGGTGGAGGAGCTTCACTGGGGCGAGGAGAGGTGCGTCAGAGTGCAAGGGAGGTCGAAGGAGTGCCACCTGAGGTATGTGACCCTCTTCCTCTCTTGTTTCCACGTTTTCAATATAACATGTTAAATGTATGAAAATGAGAATAAATGCATGTAAAATTGTAGAAAAATAGTAGAATAGATGAGAATGTGATGGACAGCACGAATATGTAGATATCATGCGGTTAGGATGAAATTTGGTGGATTTATGCAAGTTTTAGAGATGTATGCTACAATGTTTTGTAACGAGCTTCACCCCTTTATGATTTTCATATGGATTGCATGATGAATGGATTTATGAATGGTTTAGGGGGTTCTGTAGATTCAAGGGTCTACACTCCATGATTTATCTATGATTTATGGTGCATGTTTGAGTGGTCTGCCGAAAGCTCCCATTTCTGACGAACGATGGGTTTGTAAACAAGGGAGGTGTTCTGGACACAGGAAATTCGACATGCCGAACTGGGTTCGGTACACTGAATTCCTATGAGATTAAGCCAAAATACCTGGTTTCGGTACCCCAAAATCACTTGATCGACCGAAACAGGGAGTTTCGGTGTACCGAAAACCAAGGATTTTTGGTATATCGAACCTAGTTTTTGGTCTACCGATTTTGCCTTGGTCCTGATATATTAATGTGAAAAAAAAAAAGGAGATTTAATGGTTTTAAACAGATAAGGAGCATGTGTTTAGGTTGTCTTCCCCATGTAAATGTCATGGAGGAATATAGAATCCAATTAAATAAATTTGGGAAATGGTTTGGGGTTTGAAACCCTAAGTATGAATAAAAGTGATTAATGTGTGGTTTTATGGAGTTTTGGACACGAGACCCAATTTATGATTTTAAAGCATGATTTTTCATGAATTAAGTTGGGACCTTAGTAAAGGGTCATGAGTTGCATGGATAGATTCTTGCAACGAGGAGAATGAAATGGAAATGGTTTTGAAAGGAAAATTTAAGTGTTTTTGAAAATAAAACACTATTAATGTATTGTGGAATCACGAGGGTTGGTGTCGACAATATGGTAGGACAATGACACTCCAAGGAAACTAATTGCCAGACACGACCGTGGTTGCCAGTGTTGGACCATGAGTGGATGATGTCGACAAATTGTAAAAATATGAATTGTCAGACGCGATCGTGGTCACCAATGTTTGTGACGGTGTAAGCTAAGCCTGGGTTATTGAACCTAGTCGTTCGACAAATTGTAAATATATCAATTGTCAGACACGACCGTGGTCACCAATGTTTGTAACGGTGTAGGCTGAGTCTGGGTTATTGAACCTAGTCATTCGGGTCACCAATGAGACGTCAGATAAAGATGTATCCCCATGCATCTATAAAAAGAAATTGAGGCTAGTGGACCGGGGCGGTGTCCTCCTGTACGGGGAATTTCACCATGGTAGTGCGGGAAGGTAGGAGAAATGATGTCCTCATCTACTGCTTGTATGTCTAGTTACCCCTGATCAAGGTAACATTAATAAGAAAAGTGGAAATGAATAAGAAAAGTGTGTGGTTTTGTGAAAAGAAAAGAAATGTGGTTTAGCTAGGATTGGACTTGTGGTTGGTCCTAAAATCCTAGAATTTAATAAGAATTGTGTTTTAACCAGTTACTAGCCAGTGTTTGTGATTTTGATTTTGAGTCTTGTGAGGCATTGCGTTTTAGGCTAGACCTGGTCG
Source organism: Posidonia australis (assembly GCA_024699735.1). Lineage (NCBI taxonomy): Eukaryota > Viridiplantae > Streptophyta > Magnoliopsida > Alismatales > Posidoniaceae > Posidonia > Posidonia australis. The sequence continues at coordinate 6,104 of JAMKQA010000945.1, read as the reverse complement.
AGAATGTGCTTTTCTTGAGATATGAAAATGATTTTAGTTTTGGGAAGAAAACCCAAGTATTGAAAAGAAATGTAAGTTTTGAAAAAGAGCACAGTTTTGGGAAACTGATTTCCGAATGTTTTGAAAGAAAAGAGAATGGGGTTCTGGGAATGGATTCCCAAGTGATTTTAAAGCGAAGGAAAAAATGTTTTAAAACAGATTTTCAAAGAAACCAAGTTTTATAAATTAAAGCTGTGTTTTTAGTCATTTTGCCAGATTTTGTAGTATGTGTGTGTTTGGGGTGTGTACTGGGTGACTTAGATGTCACTCACGTGTACTTTGGTTGGTTTCCAGGTGTAGGTCGTGTGCAGTCGAGTTCCGGTGTTGGAATAGGAGCTTCTAATCGTACATTGTTTCCTGGAGGTGAGCTTTAGTTTTAGTTATTTAATTATTGCTATAATTAATGTAATTTTGCTTATGATACTATGATCTTGGTAATGTGCCCAGGATCGGGGTGTTACAAGGATTGGGATCAAGAGATTGAGAACTAGTAGATGAACTAGTGGGAGTGGGAGTAGGAATGGCAGTAAGAGCAGGAGTGGGAAACAAAAGCCATGAAGCAGATGACATTTGGGAATTCTGCAAATTAGCATCATTAGTGGAGGAATTTGCATAGGATGAAGATTAATAGTTGAGTCAATAGTTGGGTTAACAAAAGAACAAATGGGGGCACGAGAAGAATGAGAAGCATCTAATAGGGAAGGAGGAATAGAAGTTGAACCAAGATATTGAGAAGAATTAGGACAACTTATAGGAGCAGGAGTGGGATCAAAAGATTGAGAACTAGTAGATGAACTAGTGGAAGCGGGAATGGGAGCAGGAGCAGGAGTGGGATACAAAAGCCATGAAGCTGATGACATTTGGGAATTCTGCAAATTAGCATCATCAGTGGAAGAATTTGAGAAAATATGTTCATTAAAACGAAAATTTCTAGATAAATGTACTCTACGAGTAGAAGGATGCCAACACTTGTACCTTGTTTGATTTTGACAGTAGTCAATGAAAATGCATTCAATACTATGAAATTGCAGCTTATTGGAATTGTAAGGTTGAAGCCATGGGTAGCAGCTACAACCGAAGGGCCTCAATAAGAAGTAATCAGGTTGTTTGTTAAACAACACTTGAAATGGAGAAATATTGCCATTAGCTACAAATGGAAGACAATTGATTAGAAAGACAGCTATGCTAAAAGCCTTAAGTCACATGGATAAAGGAAGTTGTGATTGAGCCAACAAGGTTAAAGCAATTTCAACCAAATGGTGATGTATTCTCTCCACTATGCCATTCTACTTAGGTGTATATGGGTTGGACTTTTGATGAATAATGGCCTTTCTCTAAAGAAAGTTAGCATGTAGCTTGCTAGAGAATTCACTACCTCCATCAGTTTTGGTAGTCTTCATAGACAAATTGAATTGATTTTCAACAAGAGTGAAAAAATCCACAAAAATATGATAAAACTCAAACTTTTGTTTAACTGGAAACATCCAGGTATGTCTTGAAAAGCTATCAATTATTAGAACGTAAAATCTTAAACTTGCAACACTAAGGATGGGAGAAGGTTCCCACAGATCACAGTGTAACAATTGAAGAGGAGCTGTGATTGAAGAGGTAGTTGGGGAAAGAGGAAGATGATAGCCTTTTCCTCTTTGACAAGAAGAGCATATAGAATCTAAAGAAATGGAACATGGTAGTTGGAGTTGATGAAGAACACTTGAAAGAATATTTATGGATGGATGACCAAGCTTATAGTGCCAAACTTTGGTTGAATCTCTGCTATCGACAAAAGCTTTGGGAAGAGGTTGGCATGACTTTGTTGCTGTAAAACTGATTAGATACATATCACATTCAGCTTACCCGTGATAACGAATCCTCCCTATGATCTTGTCCTTGATAAGAAAACCATCATCATCAAATTGAAATAAGCAACAATAATCACGAGCAAAATGTTTAACAGATAACAAAATGAAGGATACTTTGGGACAATGAAGGACTTGACTTTGTGATAACATAGGTCCAGCTATTGAACATGTTATGTTTCCAACATTAGAAATAGAAAGTGCATCACCATTACCTAGTTGAACTAAGTCAAAGCCATGATAAGGAGAAGAATTTTGTAGGTTCCCAAGTTGTGACATCTGGGACTGATTATCTATTTTTATTTGTAAACCATGTGATTAATTGTAATATTGCTTAAATGGTTTATTAATGGATAATCTATTGTTTCTTGATTGTGTGAGCATGTGGTTGGTCTTCTGTGCACCTGTTTGTGATTTGGGACCAATGTGGAGTCCAGTTTGAGGGTGCACAGTCGCCTCGATTTGCGTGCCTATCATTTCTTCGTTTCTTTTCCTTCTTTTTCTCCTTTCATTCCCTTCCTCCCACGAGCCCGCACTATTTTTCCCAGTCTCCTTCCTTCCCTTCCCTGACCCGTGCCACCAGCGACACCGGTCCGTGCCTCGCCGTCTCCTCCGATACGATGGGCGGCCGGCACGACGTAGGTGGAGAAGAGGATAAAAAGAGGCCACGGCGTGCGAAGAGAGGAAAGGGTGACTAAGAGAGGAGAAGAGAGAGAGGAGCGGCGTGTAACCGAGGAGGTGGGGTGAACCGCCAGTGTGTTCCGCCAGCAGAGGAGGTTCGTCGGGGCACGAGGAGGTCCGCTGAAGTGTGGGGAGAGTCACCAGGCAGCTGAGCCAGGTACACGACTCCTTTCCCTTCCTCCGTTTAGTTTTTTATTAAAGATGGGTTAATTGCATGAAAATTAAGAGAAATGCATGTTAAATTGTAGAAAAATTATGAAACGAATGGGAAGATGTATAGCATGAGAATGTAGAGATCATGCGGTTAAGATTAATGTTTGTGGGGAAAATGTTATTTTGGGGTTGAAGGCTACAGTAGCCGTTCTTGAGCCCTTCCCCTTGTGATTTTTGTTTGAATTGTGTGGTTGATGGAATCATGAATGGTTTAAGGGGTTTTGAAGTAGACTCAAGCGTCTACGCCTTGTGATTTTATGGAAATTTTTGATGCATGTTTGGTGGTCCGATCGGGACTCCCACTTGGTCGATTTTTCATTACCTGGAACAGGGGTGTGCCCTGTTTACGAGGAATTCGGTATGCCAAAATCCTAGCAGATTAAGCCAGAACTCAAAGTTCGGTAGACCGAAATTTCACGGTCGACTGAAACAGGGGGTTTCGGCATACCGAAAATTTTCGGTATACCGAAACAGGGTATTTGGGCATACCGAATTGAAAATTTGGTATGTCGTTTTTGCCTTGAACTTGGGATGTTAAAATGTGAATTTTAATGAATGTTAAATGGTTTTAATGGTATGGTGGGTTTATATGAATGATGTTTCCCATGTAATGACATGGAGGCATGTGGAACCCCAAACAAATGGATTTGGGTGTGGTTTTGGGTTTTATACCCTATAAATGAATGAAAAAAAAAGATGATTTTGTGTGTTTTGGGCATGAGACCCAATTTATGATTTTAAAGTATGGTTTCCATGATTTGAGTTGGGACCCCAGTGAATGGTCGAGTGTTGCAAGGAGATAGAGTCCTGCAACGAAAGGAATGAAATGGGAAAATGATTTTTGAAAAGTTGAAAGAGTTTTGAAATGGAACACTAATAATGTGTTATGAAACAAGACTGTGGTTGCCGAGCTTGAGACAGTGTAGGCTGAGCCTGGGCCTTTGAGCCTAGTTGTTCGGGTCACCGACGGTGTAGGCTGAGGCTGCGTCGTTGTACCTAGTTGTTCGGGTCACCGAGCTCATAGCGATGTAGGCTGAGCCTGGGCTTTTGAGCCTAGTTGTTCGGGTTACCGACGGTATAGGCTGAGCCTGGGTCATTTGACCTAGTTGTTCGGGTCACTGACTGGGGCGTCAGACAGAGACGTATCCCCGTGCACATATGAAAACGAAATTGAGGTCGGTTGGCCGGGGCAGTGACATCCCGCATGGGGAATTTCACCGCGACAGTGTAGGAAGGTAGAGCCTACTACTTGTGTGCCTGGTTACCCCTGATCAAGGTAACAATAGTAAAGAAAAGTGGAAATGAATAAAGAAAGAGAAATGTGTTTTGGTCAGGACTGAACTTATGAAATAGTCTTAAAATCCTGAAAAGAAATGATGATATTTTAACCAGTTGCCAGCCAGTGTTTATGATTTGGTTTTGAGCCCAATAGGGCATTGTGTTTTAGGCTGGATCTGGTCAGAAATGTGAATTTGAAAGTGTGTTTTGGGAAGAAATCCCAAATATTGAAAATGGAAATGTTTTGGAAAATGAATTCCAAAGGTTTTTGAAAGGAATGTTTTGAAAGAAAACGTGATTTTGGAATAAATTTCCAAAATGTTTTGAGAAAGGAAAGAGACATGGCTTTTGAAAAGAGTATGGAATTGGGATTGAATTTCCCAAATGATTTACAACAAAAGAAAAGAGGATTTTCAAAAGAAAACCAAGTTCTGAAAAATCAAAGAATGAGTTTTATGGTTTTGTCGAGTTTTTGTGGCTTGTTTGTTGAGACACGTACTGGGTGACTTAGATGTCACTCATGCGTACTTGTTTGGTTTTCAAGTGCAGACCGCATGCAGCTGAGTTCCAGTGGAGGAGTTGGAGCTTCTTGCCGCACATTGTGATCCTGAAGGTGAGCCTTAGTTACAGTTATATTTATTTTGTAATTAGTGTAATTATGCTTGATACTGTGCTTTGGGTAGCATGCCTGGGATCGGGGCGTTACACAAGTTCAGAGGTAATGTGATTAGAGGCACCGGTATTAATTTACCATTAACTTTCATCAGGAATAGTGTTTTTATTGGAGACCATAGCAACAAGCTTCTCAAAAGGTTGTTTGCTAATGTAATTCATGTTTAGACTTTGAAAACAATCAATAGCAGAATGACAAAATTCCTAGCAAATTTGTCATTGAATTCGACTATATGGATTTGAAATAGCAGTAGAACCCAGTGTTGGTAACTATAGACACCTCGATTTTGTAGTCATTTGTTGGTGGATTGCTCCAGAAGAAAGTGCTTTGGTCGTGACGGACTAAAACTAATACCCAGAACCCAACCTGACATCCCAAACCAGCCCACCACCATTAAACCAACTCCAAACCTTAAACCCAAGCCAATCAGTGGTTCAAATGCCTGGGAACCACTGATTAAATCCAGCAGCTAGGCTCTGTCATGGGTTTCTTGTGTTCCAGACCCACGGACTAGTATTACGGGTAGGATATGCGGATACCCTAGGTTAGTAGCCAATGCAACATGGTTGATCGGTCCATGAGCCATCCATCTCATGGACCATTGGCTCAATGCTTCTTATTGGCTTGCATGGACTTTGGCATACACCCCACTGTGCCTTGAACCACCACACCCATTTTCCATGCATTAAAACCTATCCCAATCCCATTAAACCCATCTCAGCCTTTCAACTGAAACCCATTTGAGTCTAACGTCTCCCACACAAAACCTTAGCTCTATAAATCAACCTCTTCATGTACGTGAAAGGGAGGTTGATTCTAAACCTTGGGAGGCACGTTCCAAACCCTAGGAGACTGGTTCTAACCTAGCATCCCATCCCACAAACTATCGACAACCTCCACCTCTAGCAGTCCTCCTTCTTCGGCCAATCCCCATAGCCTCTTGGCCAAGCCCGCGTCCTTGGCCAACACCAGCTACATTCTCTACAACCTCAGCATCCTAGAGCACCCACAATCTCAACGATGCACAACCTAGCCTTTGTCCAGCCTAGCAATCACAACCAAGGGACACCGGTGAGCCAGCCATCAACAAACATCACTGGGAGGGACAAAACAAGTCCCAAGTAGGTAACTTCCAATATAGTTGAATCATTTCTTGTCCATTTCAGCCTTGCTTCCTTTGTTTACGTTGTTTTCAATCATGTCTTATTAGTTTCAACCTGTAACCATGCCGGCGAGGAGATTCCGCAAATGAATGCGAAATCGGACGGCAAAATCACGTCGAAAAAAGCAAAACAAAAGGAGTCGCCACCTAGTCTATTAAGGAAGACAAGGAAAACCATATACATGAAAAATCATGCAAAAAC